>JAGSMR010000081.1:277500-285000 GCA_029286605.1 Sericinus montela | reverse complement strand
CCGAAACATGTTTTTTGTTCTGTACAGTTGTCTGGCTGGTTTCTACTACTTATTGGGACGACCCTCGTTCAGGGGATCCTTAGTTTAAGTCCTGTACCCGTACCGGATGAAGAATGTGCTGCTGATGTACATAGGTGCTAGTAACCAATTATGGGTGGGCTTTTTATCCTCATTTCTTAAAAAAAACTCTTCTAAGCTATTTCTTTAGGAGGATAAGGATTTTCAACTCATCGTGTACTTGAAAAGGTGTTTGGTGGTAGGTAAATTTTATCAACAATTTTTTGTAACCTTTAAAATATCAAACGAGCAATTTAGTTTCTTTTGATAAGATAACATATAGATTAGTAAAAGATTAAGATAAATCGGTAATAAGAAATAATTACCTAATTTCTTTTTATTATGAACCAGCACGATCATGGTAAGTACCGTTCTTGTCAAATTTATTCATAAAAGTCATCAGATTATTTCTTGAAAGGAGGTGACAAAAAATCCACATAACTTTCACCAAACATATTTCGTGGTACATTGTAGTAAAAGATTTATTTTGATTCAAAACACTTCAAATTGATAAGTATGGTAGGAATATTTTTGTTTCATAGAATTCAAAATGGCAAGCTTCTCATAAAGTTTAAGAATTTTTTCTCGTCTCCTGGTAAACATAATGTGTTTTAAGCATATTCAGTATACTTCAAGGTATTATATGTACCACTGGGTGTACGTTATTTGGGCAGATTTTGGACATCTCCTTTACTTAATAAATATTAAAAAATTTTGAACTGAAACATGTTTTTTGTTCTGTACAGTTGTCTGGCTGGTTTCTACTACTTATTGGGACGACCCTCGTTCAGGGGATCCTTAGTTTAAGTCCTGTACCCGTACCGGATGAAGAATGGGAGGAATTCTACAGGATGTTAAGGGATCCGGCGTACCGCCTGCCAACGACGACTCGCCCTCGTCACTATGAGGTGTCATTAACCCCATATTTTGACATTGTGCCAGTAAATACCACGGCATTCACGTTTGATGGTGATGTAACTATCTATATAAGTCCAACAGTAGCTAATGTCAATGAGATCATTATGCATTGCAACGACCTTACGATTCAAACTGTTAATGTTCTTTTCGGTGAATCTGACATCACTGCACCTGGTCAAACTTTTACCTGTGAGATGCCTTACAGTTTCCTGAGGATCCGCACCCTAAGGACGTTGCAACTCCAACAGGAGTATGTCGTGAAAATAACTTTCAGAGGTAATTTGCAAACGAACATGAGAGGTTTCTATCGAAGCTGGTACAATGACAATTCAGGCAGAAGGTAAGATATTAAATGACTTCAAAAAAATGTCTCAAACATTTAGATCAATATATGTATGCCACGTTCTGTGCCAGTTCAGACAGAAACTGTCTTCCGTGGGAATTGGGTCAAAAGGACTTATTTGTCTAGACCTCGGTCTACCCCATTATTGGGAATGTCGTGATTATATTTTTTAAGTATAATCCAATATTTTCAAGTAATTTTATATCCATTTTTTATTTACATAAACAAATTTACGTTTACAATAATTAACTAAAATTTTAACTAATTGTAAGAAAAGTGACAGACTAGCTTATGTAGACCTTTTTTATTTTCTGTCGAAAGCTCTGAGGAACTTGGTGACATCAATTGAACTTAAAGAACTTTATAGCATGTCATCTCCTTAATTTATTGAATGTTTAACTATTTATATATATCTTAAATTCTAGATGGATGGGTACCACACAATTCCAGCCAGGACATGCACGACAGGCTTTCCCTTGCTACGACGAACCAGGTTTCAAGGCCACCTTCGATATAACAATAGTGAGAGATCGAAACTATTGCCCAACTATATCCAACATGCCCATCAAAAGTCAGACACCGTGAGTTATTTTGTTTTTTAATTATTTTTCTACATACTAGTATAAAATAATTTCTATTATTGATGAAATACAAATATTGTAAATGATTAAAATTCCAATCAATGGACTTTGTTTGTTAATCAGCTTGTAATAGAATTCTTCAGAACCAGTTCGAATTAGAGTGATAAATATAAATAAATATCTTCACGCAATTCCCAATACAGGGGTAGACAGAGGTCAAGTCTAGACAATTAAGTCCCTTTGACCCACCTTCCACCGAAGATATTTTCGGGACAACGTGACAGGTGGTGAGCCCGTCGCCGCCTTTTATGTCCAAGCCAACGATGAAATTCGTACATAAGTTTTTGAAAAACTCATTGGTACTGCCACCTGGGGATCGAACTCGGGTCTCTCGACTCGAAATTCCGACCACCCAACAACACGGCTATCGTGACTAGTGAACTAGACTAGACACGAATTAGAGTGCGTACCAAATTTTCAAATCATCGTCTTAACATGTCATAGCTTACAATATATAAATTTCGAGAAAACTTATTGGAAGACTTTCTTCTAAGGATCGAACTCGAGTCTCCTGATACATACTGACAACTCGTCTACCGTGGCGTCAAAATCAAACATTCATTTTCCTTAAAGTTATTATAAAAT
This sequence comes from Sericinus montela, assembly GCA_029286605.1. Lineage (NCBI taxonomy): Eukaryota > Metazoa > Arthropoda > Insecta > Lepidoptera > Papilionidae > Sericinus > Sericinus montela. Next base: position 282,456 of record JAGSMR010000081.1, on the reverse strand, counting down.
AGTAACGATAGCCGAGTGGTTATCGGAATTTGAGTCTCTAGACTCCAGTTCTTCCCCAGGGTTCATACCAATGGTTTTATTCCAAAAAAACTTACGTACGATTTTTATGTGATTAAATTAAAGAGAAAAAAGTTAAAATTTTAACTGGACTGGGCAGGATTCGAACCCGCGACCTTCGCCGATCCGTGGCGACGCTCTTTCCTCCGAGACACCATGTCTTACACGCATCAGTTGAAATTTTAAATATCTATTCTCTTTTATAACTTGTGCCTTGTTTATTGGCATGCAATTTTTTTGATTTTTTAAGCATAGATTTATCATGGGATTACTACCTGTTACGTTGTTCCAAAAGTGTCTTCGGTGGAAGGCGGGTCGAAAGGACTTCATTGTCTACCTCTGTATTGGGAATGGCGTGAAGATATTTTTAATTAATGCACAAAAATAAACTTAAGTTTAAAAGGTCCTCAATTTATATGTTTTATTTTAGACCTTATAACGGTAGAGTCGCAGAAACATTCCACACAACGCCACGTACTTCAACATATCTGTTGGCATTTATCGTATCTAATTACGTTGTCGTGGCTTCCAACAACAACACTCAACGGCCATTTGATATTTATGCACGAAACAACGCCGGCTCTACAGGAGACTGGTCCCTTGAAATAGGAGAATTACTTCTGGACACCATGGAGACCTTAACTCAAATTCCCTATTACACTATGGCTGCAAACATGAATATGAAACAGGCCGCTATTCCCGATTTCTCTGCTGGCGCTATGGAAAATTGGGGTCTATTAACTTACAGGTAAAAAAATATACTTATATTTCAAACATGGATTTTTTTTTTCTATGACGACGTAAATATAAAAGTCTCTTTTAAGCTAGACGACTGTGTCAGGAAAACTGCTGTGATTGCTGCCCAGCCATAGGCCGTCAGATTCGACGATTAATCTCTTGATCGAAGTTGGACTTATTCAATTTCACAATTTGTCTCGGGTCAACAACTTCAAGCTGTGTTGATGATCGACGTATATTTATTCTGTTTAATAGATGGTCAGCTTAATTTTGAACTATATGTTGTATTTTTCAAGATAAATATCCCAACAGCTGTCGGTAACAGTATTTAAAACTATACCCTTAGTCACCTTTTATGATACCTTTAGAGAGAAAGGCAGAAGTATAAGTTTCCACCGTTACTACGCGGTTTAGCTTACGTTCTCTATAATTAAATGTAAAAATATTTTCTTTTAGGGAAGCACTTATTCTCTATGACCCTCTTAATTCCAATCATTTCTACAAACAACGTGTGGCGAATATAGTGTCCCATGAGATAGTCCATATGTGGTTTGGAAATCTCGTTACATGCGCATGGTGGGATAATCTATGGTTGAACGAAGGATTTGCAAGATTATATCAGTATTACCTAGCGGACATGGTGAGTTAAGAAAAATTCAATAGTATTTTAAACGTATTATTTATTTGGTTCCTTAATAGCCTGTAAAGCCCAATAAAGGTCTCTCAGGTAAGGAGGAGTTGCCATAATTACGGAACTTGGCAAGCGGATTGACTATTACATCATAGGTCATCGGTGTATAATCAGATTTTTTAAATGGTTATCCCTCCTTTGTGTTTTAATTAAGGTAACCGATATAGCAGTAAAGATGAGTGCTCCAAAGTGGCAATGGGTCATCTATACATCTCAATGCACTGATAGGCGTTGGGAAAAAAGTTCTCTAGTGGCAATTTCTTACGACCCCCCAACAGATAGACTGACGACCGAGTGCTAAATGTTGCGAGGAGTCGATGGATGCAGGTGACTGAGGACCGTTTTTTGTGGTGAATTCTACGGTAGGCCTATGTTTAGCAGTGGTCTCTAATTGGACAGTATACAAGAAGAAAAAGATTTTAGCAGTCATAAGCCGACGACTTTAAGAGGTCTATATATTTTGGGAAAAGTCTATGTTTAACAGAGGACTTTTGTTAGGCTACAAAGAAATAGAAGACGAAGAAGAAGGTGACAAGCTTGCGGTTCCAGTGATTCATTTCATTGAACCCAAAGCATCATGAATTTTGTTCTTTTGCTTCTATTTATATCATAATTTTCTTCATACCCGCACGACTAGGTATACGAGTACTCTTGACCCTCCCCTCTTCGAGCAATTTGCACACATGGTCTTCAAAAGTTAGTCTCGGCCTACCTCGTCCCCTTTTAATATTAACTTTCGCGCTATATATTTTCTTCACCATTCAGTCTTCGCTCATTCGCTCAACGTGCTCGAAGAGGGTAAGCCTTTTCGAGCAATAGCACATAGGCTTCGAAAGTTAATTTGACCTGCCTCGACCAATTTTATTGCTAACTTTCTTTATTTTATTTATTGTTAACTTTTGCGCTGTATATTTTCTTCAATCGTTTAACGTGCCTAAAGCATCTAATCACGTCCATATCCTTTATATATTTAATGACAAACATTTTTTAAGTCTGCCACTTACGTATTCAGGTACTATATTAATACTATTCGCTATGTTCAAAATCGCAAGATTTTTCCGTGATTTATTTTTGCTACTTAACACATGATGTATTAAAGTTATTTTAGTAATTTTGCAATTTTAAAATTCAACAGGTTGCACCCGAATTAGGCTACGACATACGTTTCATTGTGGAACAATTGCAATCAGTTATGATATCTGATTCTATAGACTCTGCTCACGCTCTTACGAACTCAGTCAACAGCCCGGCTAGCGTCAGTGCACATTTTTCTTCCATCACTTACGCTCGAGGTGCATCTATCATAAGGATGACTCGTCATCTTCTTGGAGACAACACTTATGTAAAAGGACTTCGTCGTTATTTAAGGGAAAGGTAAGCTAAAGAATATTTTATTTAGTTTGACGACCTCCGTGGCCGAGTGGTCACACTGGTTTTCAATGGTCGCCAGATCTGAGTTCGATTTTCCACTCGGGTTCATGTGGTATTTTTTTTACTTTTTCTCGGGTCTGGGTTTTTGTGGTGCCTTAATTGTTTTCAATTTCGTAATACAAGTACTTAAGCTGATTACTTTGGGATCAGAGCAATGTATGTGATGTTGTCCCTATCTATGAATACTTATCTCTATCTTTGTTACTTACAAAAAAAACTTATTGGTACTAGTCTTCATCTCAGATATTGAATTCGCATTTAAAATCTTTTAAATTTCTTTGAAAGGCAATTTGATGTAGCTGAGCCTCACCACTTGTTCGGAGCCCTGGATGCAGCAGCTGCTGAAGATAACGCCCTTTCTGCATATAATGGCGTTACTATTGACACATACTTCAGATCCTGGTCAGAGAAGGCTGGTCATCCTTTATTGACTGTCACTGTTGATCAAAGAACTGGGCGCATGATGGTTACACAGGTAAATGAACATAAGATTATCGACAAAAGCTTTAATTATACAATAAATAAATAAATAAATAAATAAATAAATAAATAAATAAATAAATAAATAAATAAATAAATAAATAAATAAATAAATAAATAAATAAATAAATAAATAAATAAATAAATAAATAAATAAATAAATAAATAAATAAATAAATAAATAAATAAATAAATAAATAAATAAATAAATAAATAAATAAATAAATAAATAAATAAATAAATAAATAAATAAATAAATAAATAAATAAATAAATAAATAAATAAATAAATAAATAAATAAATAAATAAATAAATAAATAAATAAATAAATAAATAAATAAATAAATAAATAAATAAATAAATAAATAAATAAATAAATAAATAAATAAATAAATAAATAAATAAATAAATAAATAAATAAATAAATAAATAAATAAATAAATAAATAAATAAATAAATAAATAAATAAATAAATAAATAAATAAATAAATAAATAAATAAATAAATAAATAAATAAATAAATAAATAAATAAATAAATAAATAAATAAATAAATAAATAAATAAATAAATAAATAAATAAATAAATAAATAAATAAATAAATAAATAAATAAATAAATAAATAAATAAATAAATAAATAAATAAATAAATAAATAAATAAATAAATAAATAAATAAATAAATAAATAAATAAATAAATAAATAAATAAATAAATAAATAAATAAATAAATAAATAAATAAATAAATAAATAAATAAATAAATAAATAAATAAATAAATAAATAAATAAATAAATAAATAAATAAATAAATAAATAAATAAATAAATAAATAAATAAATAAATAAATAAATAAATAAATAAATAAATAAATAAATAAATAAATAAATAAATAAATAAATAAATAAATAAATAAATAAATAAATAAATAAATAAATAAATAAATAAATAAATAAATAAATAAATAAATAAATAAATAAATAAATAAATAAATAAATAAATAAATAAATAAATAAATAAATAAATAAATAAATAAATAAATAAATAAATAAATAAATAAATAAATAAATAAATAAATAAATAAATAAATAAATAAATAAATAAATAAATAAATAAATAAATAAATAAATAAATAAATAAATAAATAAATAAATAAATAAATAAATAAATAAATAAATAAATAAATAAATAAATAAATAAATAAATAAATAAATAAATAAATAAATAAATAAATAAATAAATAAATAAATAAATAAATAAATAAATAAATAAATAAATAAATAAATAAATAAATAAATAAATAAATAAATAAATAAATAAATAAATAAATAAATAAATAAATAAATAAATAAATAAATAAATAAATAAATAAATAAATAAATAAATAAATAAATAAATAAATAAATAAATAAATAAATAAATAAATAAATAAATAAATAAGACTTTCTCCTGCCCCTGCTGCACGCTGCTGCAAGTTGCCAGCGTGCTGAATTATAGTCCAGTACATTTGAGATGCTTATCCCACCATCCAACGGCAGCTATTGCAATTAAAGGCCCACGGT
>JAGSMR010000081.1:0-272500 GCA_029286605.1 Sericinus montela | reverse complement strand
ACACGCCCGTATTACGTTCCCAACGGACTAAATATAAATTAAAATTTAAAAAGCTATGAGATTTTTATAAATTTTGTAGGTTCAAGAAAAAGAATTAATAATAACATTAGTGATACCAGACTATTAATTATACGTATATATGATGGGAAAATATTTTCCATAAGTTAAGAATGTTTGTGTAAACATAACAAACACACAGAGCGTATATTTTTTTTAAACTGCCGCTCCGACATAAGGTCTAAGTGACCGTGGGCCTTTAATTGCAATAGCTGCCGTTGGATGGTGGATATATATATATATATATAATAGTCACGATAGCCGAATGGTTGGTGGTCGGAATTTCGAGTCAATAGACCTGAGTTCGATCCCCAGTTGGTAGGCTCGTACCAATGGGTTTTTCAAAACTTATGTACGAATATCGTTGGCTTGGACATAAAGGCGGCGACGGCTCACCACCTGTCACGTTGTCCCGAAAATATCTTCGGTGAAAGGTGGGTCGAAGGACTTAATTGTCTAGACTCGACCTCTGTCTACCCCTGTCTTGGGAATTGCGTGAAGATATTTATTTTATATATATATATATATATATATATATATATATATATATATATATATATATATATATATATATATATATATATATATATATATATATATATATATATATATATATATATATATATATATATATATATATATATATATATATATATATATATATATATATATATATATATATATATATATATATATATATATATATATATATATATATATATATATATATATATATATATATATATATATATATATATATATATATATATATATATATATATATATATATATCGGCGTGTACGCGACTTAACCTTGAAAGAAATTAAAAATATTTCTATGTTAAAGTTGTTTGAAAAAAAAATATGACGTCATTTCCAATACATGGATAGACAGCGGTCTAGTAAAACTAGTGAAAGTTGTTGGAAAATGTTCATATGTATGCATCATACTGCGTGCTTTACATACCCAAACTAAAACTATTACTAAATTATATGAAAAGAATTGGTATTGAGGATAATTTTCATAATGAATGTACTCGTAGATTAGGTAGATAGATAGACAACATATATAGGTATACATAGATTGAACACATAATTAAATGACTGACGTAAACTTATCAATCATTACAAAGTTTGATAAATTCGTTCGCAAAAAAAACATATCACGAATTTGATAACTTATCCGATGATTTTTGATTATTTTACATTGGTCTTGTGATATCTGCTATCCCCTTTCTTCCCGTGGATGTCGCAGAAGGTGACTAAGGAGAATAACCGACAAATGGCGTTATAACCATCTCGTAATATACCAGACCCAAATTAAGTCGACAAAAGTGCGAAGCCCTCTTATGTGACTCCTACTGCCCGTTATACTGAAGTTACGAGTTCGATTCCCAGGCGGGTCAACGTAGAAAACTGCCTTAGAGTAATGCACATATGTGATAGTGTCCCTATTTATGTGTATTTATAGCTGTAGAGTTAAAGGAATTTAGAGTCGAAACATGTACGAAATAAAAATTAAATAACGATACTTGGCTTGGTAGAAATTGCGTCGCCACGGTGCGGTAGAGGCCGGGATTGGGGACTGAATTCCGCCCTCATCAGTTATGAGAAAGGGAGAAAGAGTATACTTTATTGCACATCAATCTATGCCAGACACTATTACAAAATAAATTGCATTTAATGGCGTCACAATGCAAGACCTATTTCCCTCAAAGCGATTTCTTCTAGAAAACCTTTGGATGGACAGTTGATTTTTTCTTAAATCTCGCAATAATTTTATCTTTAAAATTTTAGGTTTCTACAGAGTGAACTATGATGATACAAATTGGGTGCTTCTCACAAGACAGTTAAGAACAAACCGTAGTGTCATTCATGAACTTAATCGTGCTCAGGTACGTTATGTATAAACATCTTAATGTCTGTAGTGAAATAAATAAATAAATATCTTTATGCTATTCCCAGTTTTGGGGTAGACAGAGGCCTAGAAAATTAAGTCTTTTCGACCAGGTGAGTTCACGGAAGTAATTTTTGGGAAAAGTGGATCAGCCTGTTGCTGTCTTTATATCCAAGTTAACGAATATAGGTCTCTTGAGTCGCATTCCGATCACTCAACCTCTCAGCTATCGTGAATTCATCTTCTGTGATAGTTACATAATCCTGCCACATTTTAAAAAATTACATTCGAGAACTTTAGTAGGCTATTTACTTACACACTGATTTTAAAGGTCTCGTCAGCTCCGAATTACGGGGTTCGGATCCCTGACGGGTCAATGTAGAAAACCACTTTTTCTGCAATGTCTTGGGTTAGGTGTTTGTGGTACCTCATATGTTTTAAAATTTTAAAATAATAATAAATAAATATCTTTATGCTATTCCCAGTTTTGGGGTAGACAGAGGTCTAGTCTAGACGATTAAGTCTCTTCGACCCACCTTCCACCGAAGATATTTTCGGGACAACGTGACGGGTGGTGAGCCCGTCGCCGCCTTTATGTCCAAGCCAACGATATTCGTACATGTTTTGAAAACTCCATTTTGAGACTTCCGGAGTCATCCCAGGTGGCAGGCACGTACCGCCTGCCACCTGGAGATCGAACTCGGGTATCTCGACTCGAAATTCCGACCACCCAACCACTCGGCTATCGTGACTTGATATTTTTTAAAATTTTAATATTATTATATATGATACCTTATGACATTGTAACATTTTTCTTAATTGACCTTGACCTCAAACCTAGAGCCTTAAGTTAAGGGAAAAAGTATTGACAGTTTTCAACCTGTCGTAGTGATATTTATTCTTTGTGATTGTTTTCGCTTGGTGAAATTGCATTACAACAGAGTTTAAACTATGTGTCAATATCCTGATGATGCCGTAAGGTGAAATCGGTCGGTAAATTAATGAGTAATTAAATATATGAATTCTGTACAAGTGTTTCAACAATGAATTTCAATATGTGGTAGTGTTTTAAATGTATGCAGCCTTTCTTTTAATTTGTGTAGTGGTGTAGCGGTGTAGGTTCTTTAAACATAACTCTGGCATACAATTTTATAATGGTAATTACTAAATATTAAGGTGCATTAATGGTTGCATTAAGATTAAGCAAAACCAGGGTAACAGACATCGAGTAACTAATTAAGTAAGTAAGAGTAGATCAGCTCGTTGAAGTGGCAGTGGGCCGGCCAAATGGCTCATAGGGGAAGAAAGGCTCTTGACTGGCAACCTCTTATAGGCTAATTAAGTGTAGAACAATTCTTCCCTCACAATATGGGGCTACGACGTACACAATGTTGCGGGAATCTATGGATGCAGATGTTACAGTGCCGTTATTGGTGGTAATCTTTGGTGGAGGCTAATTTTCATCAGTTGTCTTTTGTTAGGCTCCTATGATGATTATCCCATTAAGATTAACAAGATTCGATTCAGTTAATAAAATAGATATCATACTAATGTCGAAGGTACTCATAAACGAAAAAGAAAAAATAACTTTTCATATTTATATCTCTATCATATTTCTATAATTCTTTTCTAGATTGTGGATGACTTGTTTGCATTAGCTAGAGCAGGAGTAAAAAGCTACGAGAGGATTTACAATATCATGTCCTTCTTAGAGTTCGAAGATTCGTATGCCCCATGGATCGCCGCAATCAACGGTTTTAATTTCGTCATAAGAAGGTTGGCTCATGATACAACAAATCTTCAAAAGCTATATGTAAGTAAAGAAAGTCAAGTACCGTCATCAATTATCATAAAAGATTAATTTTAAATGTAATATTCACAATAGTGTCTTCGTCAATTTCTACAACAGTTTTTTTCTCTTAGGATAACATCAAAGCACTAAGTGTTGCAGTAACTAGGAGACTTGGATTTTCTGAAAGACCTAATGAGCCTTATATGGACGGTCTACTAAGGATGTACGTCCTGAAGTTCCTCTGTGATATTGGTCACGAACAATGCGTTTCGGAAGGAAGGAGAAACTTCCAAAATTGGAGAGCTGGTACTTTGTAAGTAGAAATATTAATGATGTGATGGCGTTTGAAAATTAATTTATGAATAAAAATTAGGCGAAATGGTATAGTTTTAATTGAAATACATAAAACTTGGTGTTCTTGAGCCAATTTATGAAATACGGCGGCCTCCGTGGACGAGTGGCGTAAACACCGTTTTTTTCATTCCATTCAACATTCTCGGTCGGGTCAATGTAGAAAAACACCTTTTTCTACATTTTCTCGGGTCTGGGTGTTTGTGGTGCCTTCGTTGTTTCCGATTGCCATACCTCAAGTGCTTCAGCATCTTTCATTGGGATCGGAGCAATGTGTGTGATGTTGTCCCTATCTATACATGTATTTATTTATTTATTTAACAATCTGTCCTATTGGCAAGCGGACTTGGTATTACAGAACGACAGGTAATATTTGTTTCCTCTCATCGGTTTTGACTTATTCTTCAGGTATTTTTCAGATGGTTACCGAAGCTTTTGTAGATTCAAACTTCCTACTTTTTAATTTTTTAGTCCCATATAATAATTTCAGCAACTGATGAGAGCATCATGTACTAATGAAATATGGTTTCTTTTATCCTGACTAAAACTGCAGCGAACTAATCATTGATTCTACAATTTCTTACAGCGTTCCCGCAAACATGCGTCCCTGGGTATATTGCGTGGGTCTTCGCGAGGGTAATGACGACGACTTTACATACTTCTGGAATCGTTACTTAGCTGAAGATCTTGCTAGTGAAAAGATAGTGATGCTGGAAGCAGCTGGTTGCATAAACAGTCAGGCAAGCTTATGGAAATATTTGGATGCTATTGTGGCCCTCGATGATGCAGTTAGAGCCCAAGATTACAGCAGTGCTATGAATGCTGCTATTTCAGGCAATGAAGCTAATACTTTAAGGATGTTTGAATGGCTGAAGAATAATATTGACAGGACTACCGCAGCGTAAGTAACAGTCATTTTGTAAATAAATATATACCTACGAACAACATCACATACATTGCTCTGGTTCAAAGGTCATTAGATACAACGAATGTACCACAAACAATATAGTCCGAAACAATATAGAAAAAGTGGCTTTATTTGACCCATTCGGGAATCGAACCTAGGACCTCAGATCTGGTGACAGCATGTAAACCGGAGTGTAAGTCACTCGCTCTCGGAGGTTGTCAAATTTTGTGTCTCATCGTAAGAGTTTAAGACATTATTTTATATTTGGTAGACAATTCCTGTGAGAATTAAGACAAAACCTTTTAGACGTTCCTTACCGTCAAAGGTTATGATCGTACCATATAGTCCAAAACAGAAAACAATAGCAATTGTATCGCTGTTTGTCCGTAAATGTAGGTAAGAATAATTACAGCGATTAGAAGTTTTCCACCAAGTGTTTGTGTGTGCTTGCAAGTGTTTGAAGTTTCGTATTCCCAACGTTAAAAAATTATTGGTACAAATGTTGGTATCTATATCTAATTTCATAACATTCTTTAACCCAATTAGCTGTTATCACTGAATTTAAGATAATTATATGGTATTTTTTTAAACAGGTTAGGAAGTGTAGCGACTCCAGTAAGTAATATTGCAGGAAGACTTTTGAATGAGCAACAAATTACTGAGGTTGGTATCCCATACTTAATTTTATTATGTAAATTTAATATATTTTTAAAGTGTATTTTATAAACGAGCGGAATTCGAACCCACCACCTGGTATGTGCTGTGTCTAAGCTCTAACCTTTAAGCTATCGTGTCCAACACTCATTAGTCGAGTTCCGCTCTTGTTCGTTGATTATTTAAACTTCTTAATTTAATAACAAAAAGTCCAGGATGACTTTCGTGTTTAAAAATCAACAAAAATGCGTCATACTGTAGTTATATGATAATTTTTTTAATTAAAATTTATATTTCAGTTCCAAGCTTGGCTCGAAGCTAACCGAAACACTATCGGTACAGCGTATACCACTGGTATTAACGGCATAGCTGCCACGAGGGCAAACTTAGAATGGTCTGCGCGACGTGTAGTAGAAATGGAGCGATACTTTGACGTTGGTTATGTAGAGGATATTATTGAAGATATCATTGACGGAGGTGAAGAAGAAGAATCAGAGGTTGATGGCGGTGAAGAAACTGATGTTGAGGAAGAGGATGAAACAGATTCCGCAAACATCGCTGCCTTGAGTTTCGTTATATTGATTGTTAACGTCGTCATTACCGTTTTGGTTTAAGTTCTTTTGGTTAATTTTGTAATAAGCAAAATGTTTATAAAAAAAACGAACATATTAGTTTTATTTATAACAATTTAATTCTATTTTCTGTGTAGTGTAATGAATAAGTCTACGAGATTTATTTTAAAATATGGTTATATATGTACAATATATATAGACAGGGAATTTGTCACGACACGACATACTATACTTTTACGGCAATGCATGAAACTGATTTAGGCAAATAAAAACTTGAACTAAAGAATAAAAGGGAGTCGAAGTAGACCGAGACTAATTTTCGAAGACCATGTGAGCAGTACTCGGATACCTAGACATGTGTAAATAAATAAATTATTAAATTTGAAGGAAGCGAAGGAGGTATGGAAGGATCTTGACCCTTGGCGATGTTCTCACTGGTTACCTCGTCAGGGACTATGCGTGAAAATATTTATTTATGTTAAAAACTGTTAAAAAATTTGATAAAAACTGAAAAGCCACAAATACCAAAATAGTACTGAATGGTTACGACCTCCGAGTTTTTGAGTAATAAATAATAATAATAAATATCTTCACGCAATTCCCAATACAGGGGTACACAGAGAGACAAGATACGACAACCAAGCGTTTCTCAAAGTTAAACCAGCAAACAAAGGACAGAAAGTCAGTCCTGAGTCGAACACCGTATATTGCCCAATATATTGAGAAGTACGTTTCTCGTTCTACAAACTTTTAGTATTTTAACGTCATACAGTGTTATACTTAGTTGCAGCTTCAATTGCAACTGTTACAGAGATCCATAGTCACGATCCGATCCGAAGTCACGATAGCCGAGTGGTTGGGTGGTCGGAATTTCGAGTCAATAGACCCGAGTTCGATCCCCAGTTGGTAGGCTCGTACCAATGGGTTTTTCAAAAACTTATGTACGAATATCGTTGGCTTGGACATAAAGACGGCGACGGGCTCACCACCTGTCACGTTGTCCCGAAAATATCTTCGGTGGAAGGTGGGTCGAAGGGACTTAATTGTCTAGACTCGACCTCTGTCTACCCCTGTATTGGGAATTGCGTGAAGATATTTATTTATTATTTACAGAGATCCATGCTGGTCATAATGACCACCGTTACCTTTCTTATCAAAATAAGAGCGTTTTTTGAAAAAAATTTGTGCAATTCCCAATAACGTTACTTGTATTCAACATAACGACTCTGGAGTGGTTTAATATAATGGTCCCTTTGCGAGATCATACTTACGATGTCATGCTTAGTAGATCGCACTCTAAGCGATCCTTCTTCTTTCTTCTTCTTTAAAGCCTATCAAAAGTCCACTGCTGAACATAGGCCTCCCCCAAAGATTTCCACAAAGAACGATCCCGAGCCACCTTCATCCATCGACTTTCCGCAATGTTGTGCACAAGTTCACTCCATCTTGTGGGGGGACGTCCTGCACTACGCTTGCCAGTACGAGGCTGCCATTCGAGAACTTTTTGTACCCAACGGTTATCCGTTCTGTGGTTGGCCCATTGCCACTTCAGCGTGCTAATTCATTATTGCTGCTAAAATAACTCTTTAAATTTGTAACAACTATTGCCATCTAGCGGTAACAATAAACAACTAGCTTAAATAAATAAAAGTTCGTTTGGTATTTTAAAAATCGTTGTCTTCCTTTCAAACTTTGCGAAGGCTATAACGTGATAACTGGAGATGAAGAATGCTGAGGTAGCAGCCTACTTAAAACAATATCGTTTTAATGAGACTAGAGCCGCGGAAAGTACTCTACATGTCTCATTGCTTCCTTAATACACATTTTAAAGGATTTTATTTTACATATATGTAGGTTTACCTTCAACAATTTAGAAGCCTTGTATGTGGCTGTATTTCATCTGTCTTAACATTTTGTAGAACTGAAAACTGTTCGAAAAAGGAAGAAAGTTTCTCGAGTGGCAACAAGGACAGACATACGCGGCGTATAAATGCGACCGCTCACATTGGAGTAAGGACCAGTACAATACTGCGGTAAATCTGTGCAGGTGGAATAGGACCGGCTTTTATAGCAATCATTCTCCAATAGTATACTTTTTTAGTTGACTTGAAATAACAAATTTCAAATATTTCTTTCGGATTAGTCACAGTCGAATGCCTGTAGTTTATCATGAAAATAAATTTAATCATGAGATAATTGATATACGCACGCTTTTGATAATTTTACTGTCTTGATCATTTGTAAGTAGGTACATAAGTAGATAAAGTTTGATAATTACATAGCATAATATATTTAAATAATATGTCACTGTAGTCGGTCACTCGTCGCCGTCGTGACCGCAATGGGTAAGTTTGAATTCAATAAATATTTAATTAAATATTCAATAAATATTTAATGTCAAGGTAATGGGTGTAATTTTTCAAACGTGAAGATAGCTAAATAAATATCTTCACGCAATTCCCAATACAGGGGTAGATAGAGGTCTAGTCTAGACAATTAAGTCCCATCGACCCACCTTACACCGAAGATATTTCGGGACAAAGTGACAGGTGGTGAGCTCATCGCCGTCTTTATATCCAAGCCAACTATATGAATCGTACATAGGTTTCGAAAAAACCATTGGCACGAACTTGCCATCTGGGGATCGAACTCTGGTCGCACGTCTCGAAATCCCGATCACACAACCTCTCAGCTATCGTGACTTTTTTGATTATTTATATGTAATATGTACTATTATATATAAATAATCATATTCTCATGCGTATTTCCAATACTGGGACAGACAGAGGTCTATATAATTAAGTTCTTTCTACCCACGTTTCACCGATGACTATTTGACAAATGGTTATTATTCCTGTGCGTAAAAGTTTTATTCGATAATTACTTTCCTCGTTATTCAGTAGTATTTATTTTAATGCGTTGTCAGAACAATGATTTTCCATCCCCTTCACCCAATTATTGCCGAAGGAGGCGAATAAGGGAAAAATACAAGATTGAAATTGAATAATGGATATACCAGTAAGAGGCAACTAAGGGAAAGTCTTGAAATGGCAATGGCTTCCGACAATTGGTAGGATAGTCAACACGAAAAATTCCAGATCGTAATTCAGTAGACTAGTAACGGGCGGCAGCGTCTAAGGTGCAAGGTGTCTGGAACTGCGATCGCAATCCCCTTGCTAAATTTGGAGATTATGACAAATCTTCCTCGCGGGAGAGGACTATGTCCTGCAGTTGACTTCAAAGGTCGCTAAATAATTGGTAAATATATATTCACTGAAAAAAATTACCAATTTTTGATTTTGATTCATTTACTAAAATACCGAACATGTGCTGTTGATGCAGAGTTCAGTGCTATTACTAATTTTTAAAGTAAAATAAAGTTTATGTTACTATTAGTAAGTGTAAAATTACATTGACTCTATCATAATACTACATAGTGATAAAGTGTGATTTCATCAGTATTAAAAATCTTGCTTTTTTTCAGGTCTTAAGAAGATAGTGCCCTATATTTTACTTCTCGTCGGCTGCGTCACTGCAGAACCGATAGAATTAAGATCTAATTTTGAATACCTAGAATACAGCACAAATGTAGATGATCCGAAATATAGACTGTTAGATACAGTTCAGCCTTCAGATGTCTACGTTGATCTCGATGTCTATCTAGCAGAGTCCAGATTTAATGGTTTAGTACAAATCGTGGTGAACGTAAGTCTTTTTTTATATTTATACCAATTCACAGAAGCGACTTCGTCTGCACAAAAAATCAGATATCGCAGTGCTTATGAAAATGAATGTTTTTTTAAAAACTTTAATAATATATGGGCCCAGTGTCTAAGAAATAAAAGTTATAAAACTTAATTTGAAACTATCCAATAATAGTCACGGTAGCCGAGTGGTTGGGTGATAGTAATTTGAGTCAATATATATGAGTCGATTTATATCGATGATTTGGACAAAAAGACGGCGACGGGCTCACTACCTGTCACGTTGTCATAATAATATCTTCGGTGGAAGGTGCGTCAAAAGGACTTAATTGTCTAGATCTCTATCGTCTGAATCGTCTCAATCGGTTTTCCATGATGCACGCACAACTACAGACTTCTTTTGTTTGTAATTTATTTTAATAGTAGAATTGATCACTTATAATTGATTGAATGCTTTATTAATTAATAACTTAAAAACGGCTAAACTCACGTTATAATAATCGGTGTAGGTAGCGATTAATTACGGACCTATCGGAGGTCCCGCTCATGTGTTCACGTTCGCGTCCCTTCTCAGTGCACCTGAACTCATTCCCCTAGCCCTGATGAAGAACATCCGATTGGTCCGAAACTAGTCGGTATCTACACCGATTATAATAACGTTAGTTTAGCCGTTTTTAATTACCTGATTAATAATATCTCACGAAAGTTTTAAAATTTAATTGAAAGCTTTATGTACATCACATACATTGTACAAAGTGAAATTTATTATTTTGCTTGATAATGAAAATGTAATTATAACTATAGCATAATTTAATTATTTATTAATTTATATCAAGTAACTTTGTGATGTAACGGCACTGAACGTAAGAAGATGCCACTATTTCTCTCTATCTTAAGAGACGAATAAAGTAAAAGACTTGAAAATCAAAATAGCTAACAATACACGTTAAGATACCCAATACAAAAAATTCCAGACCATAACTCAGCAAACTCTTAAATCTGGCATGTCTGTTATGGTTAGTCTGCTATGGACAATCTCCTATATTTACAATATGATGGAAATACACTGCTTCATGTTTCAAATTCAAACATAATATCTTAATCTTAACGAACACTAAACATTTTTAGATTAATTAATTTTATTAGAATCATATATGTTCAAATAGTCATTTAGTAGATTAAGATAAAATGTCATCAAAAGATAAAACTAACGATTAGTCCTAATCATGATTTACCAGCAATCTCTTTGACATTACAAAAGTGTTCCGATGACACATAAATATCAAATCAAATGAGTTTAGTGTAATTTATGATAAAATTTTTGAATACGTTTGATGTCGGCGGGAGTGTAGGAAGCTTTAGAAACCTGCATAATGTTTAATCTACATTCATATTATATGCTAAATAAATGATTACCTAAAAAATATTTCTTTTTTAGTTATTTATATCATTAATAACGTATCGATGGATTTTACATGGAAACACATAAAAAAAGAAAAAAAGAGCATAAAAAAAGAAAAGTTTTTTTACACATGAATAATTTATAAAACAAAAATAATAATAAAGAAATTGTAACAATAGATTACATTTTATCTTAATGCAAAGTGAATTTAAGCGGCAATAGCCTAATGGTTTAGAATGCGGACTGTGAAACATAACTTCGCAGGTTCGGGACCGGCATTTGACTATTGTCGTAAACCAACTCCAGTCATAAGCATTGCAGCTTAGCCAGTAGTTAACAGGAATACTAGTAATGTTATTTCGCTTGTATTCTTTAAAAAAATCCTTAGTCACCATTTAGAAGATTTTTTAAGAGTTTATGGTGAAAAACGAATCTAACTGATGGTAAATGACTACTGTGGCCTATTTTGTGGCCAGTGGCGTTTTCACCCTCGAGAGATTAGAGAGATTTATTAAAGCCCACAATTATACTGGTCCTCCAGACATTATCTCCTAATTTTTTTAGCCCCTCCAACGACATCTACAAAATGAAAGGGTGTGGTATATTCTTACACCGTAACTACACGGCAAAGTAATATCATAGTATAATAATAATATTAGGTATATTTATTCCAAAATAAGGTACCAATGGGTTTAAAAAAATCTTACGTACGATTTATATCGTTGGCGTGGACATAATAATGGTGACGGGCTCACCAGATGTCGCGGTGTCCCAAAAAATGTCTTCGGTGAAAGGTGGGTCGAAAGGACTTAATAGTCGAGATCTCTGTCTATCACTGTAAGATATACATACATATTTTTATTTCATAGTATTTATAATATTTTCTTAAACGCCCATCATTTATTTTGTTCCCTTTATCCAGGTAACAGAAAACCTTAATCAAATTGTCCTGCACCAAAATGTGGTGGCGATTCAAGTTGTAAATGTAATCGACGCAAATAATAGACCTGTGCCTCTGCAACCCACCAATCCATTCGAAATTGATTCTTACTATGAAATAATAAAGATTAATTTTGATGGTACCATCACTGCAGGACGTTATACTATCACAATTAGCTATTTGGGAAGAATTAACGAAAACCCACTTGATCGTGGTTTCTACAAAGGTTATTATTATTTCGGAAATCAAAAACGGTAAGTTTTTATTTTATAGCATTGCCTAGGAATGTTTCTGTAATTTTTATTACAAAATTGTATTTTGCTGTTGTCGCAAATAAGCTCCGGTGACATATGTGCCGAAAAGACTAAACTGTGTTTGACGATGATTATGATGACATAGCATTTAAAAATAAGGAAAAGAATGAAAATCTCTGAAAAGTAAAATTACTACGAGAATAAAAAATTTTTGCATTTTGTACCGCGTGCATTACAGTTGAGTGAGCACCCTCAACATCAAACACAAAGATAAAATAATAAATAAGCTAAAATAAAATAAAATCTTCTATGTAACCAACACAAAGGCTAAAATATGAGAATGAAAAAACCTAAGTATGAAGTTTTCAGTTAGAAATAAATATTATTATATCAAATGTTTGGGTGATGCCTGTGAATATATGTACTTATATAGTCTTGGAGGTATCGGTTTATTTATATGTCACATTATTTCTTCCTGTGGATGTCGGACGAGTCGACCATGACTATAGGAAAAACCTTGAAAATATGAACATCTACCGATAGATGGCGGGATAACCATTTCGATAAATACCAAACCAAAATAAGCAGGTAGGTGATGGGCAGCAGTGTTTAAAGTGCATTTTTCTGGTACTGCGACCGCCTGATCACCTGCTAAGATTGGCGACTATGGTAAACCCTTTTATTGGAGAGGAATATCCAGCAGTGGACCTTAGAAGGCTATTGCATCGCTGATAAATCTTAGAGGTTTGAGTGTTGTAGTTAATCTATCTTTTTAAAAGTAATGAATTTTTTATACAAAAATATAAAAAGAAAGATTAACTACAACACTTTACCAGATAATGTTTATCTGGTAAATATATTGTCTCTTTTTTTACGAATTTGAATATTTTATTCAAATTCATAACATACGATATATATGAAGTATTATTTGGAATGACGGAGTATAGTTTGCAGTATCGGAGTCTATAGAGGATTACTTTTGGGGCACAATCTAGTTTTTTTTTAATAAATCATTAACAAGTTATTTTATTCCTAACTTTAAATGAATATATTTTTGTTTTAGCGAATATGCCACAACCCAGTTTCAACCTTTCCATGCCAGGAAAGCATTCCCGTGTTTCGATGAGCCACAGTTTAAGTCTCGATTCACTATTTCCATCACAAGAGACAGAAACCTTAGTCCGTCTTTCTCCAATATGGCAATAGCTCAAACTCAAGTGTAAGTCAAACTTTTCATTAAAGCCTATAATTATACTGGTCCTCCAGACATTATCTCCTAATTTTTTTAGCCCCCTCCAACGACATCTACAAAATGAAAGGGTGTGGTATATTCTTACACCGTAACTACACGGCAAAGTAATATCATAGTATAATAATAATATTAGGTATATTTATTCCAAAATAAGGTACCAATGGGTTTAAAAAAAAATCTTACGTACGATTTATATCGTTGGCGTGGACATAATAATGGTGACGGGCTCACCAGATGTCGCGGTGTCCCAAAAAATGTCTTCGGTGAAAGGTGGGTCGAAAGGACTTAATAGTCGAGATCTCTGTCTATCACTGTAAGATATACATACATATTTTTATTTCATAGTATTTATAATATTTTCTTAAACGCCCATCATTTATTTTGTTCCCTTTATCCAGGTAACAGAAAACCTTAATCAAATTGTCCTGCACCAAAATGTGGTGGCGATTCAAGTTGTAAATGTAATCGACGCAAATAATAGACCTGTGCCTCTGCAACCCACCAATCCATTCGAAATTGATTCTTACTATGAAATAATAAAGATTAATTTTGATGGGACCATCACTGCAGGACGTTATACTATCACAATTAGCTATTTGGGAAGAATAAACGAAAACCCACTTGATCGTGGTTTCTACAAAGGTTATTATTATTTCGGAAATCAAAAACGGTAAGTTTTTATTTTATAGCATTGCCTAGGAATGTTTCTGTAATTTGTATTACAAAATTGTATTTTGCTGTTGTCGCAAATAAGCTCCGGTGATATATGTGCCGAAAAGACTAAACTGTGTTTGACGATGATTATGATGACATAGCATTTAAAAATAAGGAAAAGAATGAAAATCTCTGAAAAGTAAAATTACTACGAGAATAAAAAAATTTTGCATTTTGTACCGCGTGCATTACAGTTGAGTGAGCACCCTCAACATCAAACACAAAGATAAAATAATAAATAAGCTAAAATAAAATAAAATCTTCTATGTAATCAACACAAAGGCTAAAATATGAGAATGAAAAAACCTAAGTATGAAGTTTTCAGTTTGAAATAAATATTATTATATCAAATGTTTGGGTGATGCCTGTGAATATTTGTACTTATATAGTCTTGGAGGTATCGGTTTATTAATATGTCACATTATTTCTTCCTGTGGATGTCGGACGAGTCGACCATGACTATAGGAAAAACCTTGAAAATATGAACATCTACCGATAGATGGCGGGATAACCATTTCGATAAATACCAAACCAAAATAAGCAGGTAGGTGATGGGCAGCAGTGTTTAAAGTGCATTTTTCTGGTACTGCGACCGCCTAATCACCTGCTAAGATTGGCGACTATGGTAAACCCTTTTATTGGAGAGGAATATCCAGCAGTGGACCTTAGAAGGCTATTGCATCGCTGATAAATCTTAGAGGTTTGAGTGTTGTAGTTAATCTATCTGTTTATATTTTTGTATAAAAAAGTAATGAATTTTTTATACAAAAATATAAAAAGAAAGATTAACTACAACACTTTACCAGATAATGTTTATCTGGTAAATATATTGTCTCTTTTTTTACGAATTTGAATAAAATATAACATACGATATATATGAAGTATTATTTGGAAATGACAAAGAAACAATCTTTGAAGAAAGTTTTGCAAAGCAAAAAAAGCGACAGTAAAGCTTTGAAGAATTGCCTTCTTTTTAAAGTTTACTTATGCTGAACTTTATGTGACTATATTAAAGAGAAAATCTTCATCGAATGACATAAATATTGCATTTTTATGTATATATAGGTTACTACTCCTACGACAAAAATTTTCAATAGCAATTTTAATGAAGAAATTTCCATATGGTCAGTGATTTATTCCTTACCAATAATTACTTACAAGGAATAATAGTACATAAATATGACATTTTAAGCTGCGTTCGAACGTCGACTGTTCCTGGCTCAAAACATTTCAAATCACCTCAATCTTAGTTAATTTAAAGAAAAAAAATTATATGTGGATAAAGATAAAAATAAATTATTAAAAGACATCATAAAAATTGTATTTGTATACAAATATTTACTACAATTTTTATATAATAACATTAACTTGTATTTTAAAGGTAATTTTTGAGAGTATATAAGTGTATAATATTTATTTATTTAAAAATCTTTGATTAATCATTTTTTTCAACAGGATTTCATCGCAACGAATAAGAGAGACGTTCCTGCCTACTCCGATTGTCTCCTCCTATTTAGTAGCTTTCCACGTTAGTGACTTCGTTGCTACTAACAGCAGTAGTACGGCTGGGAAGCCATTTCAGATCATATCCAGGCAGGGACCTACCGACCAGCATGAGTACGCGGCGGATATTGGTATGAAGATAACAAATGAAATGGACCAGTATTTTGATATTGGGTATTACGGTATGGGTCAAGGGCAACCGATGAAAAACGACCACATCGCACTCCCCGATTTCCCATCAGGCGCTATGGAAAATTGGGGCATGGTGAATTACAGGTAAAGAAAAGTGTTCATAGAATTTTTACTGATTTTTAAAGTTTACTTATGCTGAACTTTTATGTGACTATATTAAAGAGAAAATCTTCATCGAATGACATAAATATTGCATTTTTATGTATATATAGGTTACTACTCCTACGACAAAAATTTTCAATAGCAATTTTAATGAAGAAATTTCCATATGGTCAGTGATTTATTCCTTACCAATAATTACTTACAAGGAATAATAGTACATAAATATGACATTTTAATCTGCGTTCGAACGTCGACTGTTCCTGGCTCAAAACATTTCAAATCACCTCAATCTTAGTTAATTTAAAGAAAAAATTATATGTGGATAAAGATAAAAATAAATTATTAAAATGGGATAAAAAGCACTTGAAATAATATATACAAATGGGATAATCATGGATCAATCTATTTTTTCCAGGCCGACACCTCTTTGGAATTGGACGATCAGTTCGTAGTTGATTACGTGCATAGTGCACTAACGTGGACGCTGGTGCGTCCGCCACTCCCATGAACTGGTCGGAAGTGGTGACCAACCCATCGGTTTCATCCCACTTCAGTACCACGAGCTACGCCAAGGGTGCGTCCGTGTTGAGAATGCTCGAACATTTCGTTGGAGCTAATACGTTCAGGAATGCCCTGAGAATTTATCTGAGGAATAAGTACGTATTTACTAGAAACTTTAGGACACATCATAGTTCAATATTAGCATCTCTCGTAGCGCGATTTGTCAAAGAGAAATGAACATCGTACCAGAAAACTCATTTCTAAGACGCTGCTGCCCATCGTCGATATTTAAAATAAATTAAAAAGCATAGATAGGTACAAGATCACATTTAATACTCTAAACCAAAAACACTTTTTGTAATTTTCATTCCAATTGTTACCTGACATTGAAATTTACTTTTTTTGTAATATATGTGAGTACATAGACTAATAAGTATTTTGCTTAAAGTAATGATAACGATATATTCAGTTTTAAATTCAAAATATAAAAAAGTCACGATAGCCGAGTGGTTGGGTGATCGGAATTACGAGTCAAGAGACCTGAGTTCGATCCCCAAGGCTCGTACCAATGGGTTTTTTCAAAAACTTTTGTACGAATTATATTGTTAGCTTGGACATAAAGACGGCGATGGGCTCACCACCTGTCACGTTGTCCCGAAAATATCTTCGGTGGAAGGTGAGTCAAAGGGACTTAATCGTCTAGACTAGACCTCGGTCTACCCCTGTATTGGGAATTGCGTGTAGATATTTATATTTTATTTATTTTACTTTTATATGAAAATTATTAAAATGGGATAAAAAGCACTTGAAATAATATATACAAATGGGATAATCATGGATCAATCTATTTTTTTCCAGGCCGACACCTCTTTGGAATTGGACGATCAGTTCGTAGTTGATTACGTGCATAGTGCACTTACGTGGGACGCTGGTGCGTCCGCCACTCCCATGAACTGGTCGGAAGTGGTGACCAACCCATCGGTTTCATCCCACTTCAGTACCACGAGCTACGCCAAGGGTGCGTCCGTGTTGAGAATGCTCGAACATTTCGTTGGAGCTAATACGTTCAGGAATGCCCTGAGAATTTATCTGAGGAATAAGTACGTATTTACTAGAAACTTTAGGACACATCATAGTTCAATATTAGCATCTCTCGTAGCGTGATTTGTCAAAGAGAAATGAACATCGTACCAGAAAACTCATTTCTAAGACGCTGCTGCCCATCGTCGATATTTAAAATAAATTAAAAAGCATAGATAGGTACAAGATCACATTTAATACTCTAAACCAAAAACACTTTTTGTAATTTTCATTCCAATTGTTACCTGACATTGAAATTTACTTTTTTTGTAATATATGTGAGTACATAGACTAATAAGTATTTTGCTTAAAGTAATGATAACGATATATTCAGTTTTAAATTCAAAATATAAAAAAAGTCACGATAGCCGAGTTGTTGGGTGGTCGGAATTTCGAGTCGAGAGACCCGAGTTCGATCCCCAGATGGCAGTACCAATGAGTTTTTCAAAAACTTATGTACGAATTTCATCGTTGGCTTGGACATAAAGACGGCGACGGGCTCACCACCTGTCACGTTGTCCCGAAAATATCTTCGGTGGAAGGTGGGTCAAAGGATCTTAATTGTCTAGACTTGACCTCTGTCTACCCCTGTATTGGGAATTGCGTGAAGATATTTATTTATTATTTATTATAAATTCAAAATATAAGAAATCATTACATAGGAATAAAGGAAGAATAAACGGAGGTTGCAAGAGTGGCCTCTGTTACTGAAGAAGATTCACTTTAACGATTCTAGGTGTAGGCTCAGTTATTCTCGAAGACGAACTCCATAGACCATTGGCGTACACACGTTTTAGTGTCGCCAACTCTGAGGGTTTGATTCCTAGTCAGGTCAAAGTAGAAAGACATTTTCTTTATTTTCTTGAGTCTCTCTTACTGTACCTTCGATGTTTCTGTTTCTGAAACAAAAGTGCTTAAGCTACCTACTTTACGATATAATACAGAACTATGTATGTGGTTTCATCCCTATCTATGTGTTTATTTTAAAAAAAGAGTCACGATAGCCGAGTGGTTTGGTGGTCGGAATTTCGAGTCAAGAGACCCGTGTTCGATCCCCAGATGGCAGGTTTATACCGTTGGGTTTTTTTTTTTCAAAAATTTATGTATGAATTTATCGTTGGCTGGGACATTGAGACGGCGACGGGCTCACCACCTGTTCCCCGAAAATATTATCGGTGGAAGGTGGTTCGAAGGGGCTTAATTGTCTAGACTAGACCTCTGTCTGCCCCTGTATTGGAAACATGCATAAAGATATTAAAGGAAAAAGAAAAAAGTGGTTTAAGTAATCATTTATGTTAATCATCATTACATGAATCTTAAGAATACTTTCACTTCCAGCGCTTACGGTATTGGATACCCCGAAGACATGTATGGCGCATTTAGAACGGCGGTATCACAAGACCCAACTTTTGCGAGGGACTTCCCCAACATTGACATTGGTCGCGTATTTGACAGTTGGGTACAAAATCCCGGCGCTCCAGTTCTGAATGTCAACGTCAATATGTCCAGTGGAGAATTTAGAATTACTCAGGTTTGTTTCAAATCTGTATAAGTAAATATAGTTTCATGGATATATTTATAATGCTAAGTTAATATATAAAATGAACTGAGAGCCTATCATAATGAAATGTAAAGTCTACTGCAGGTTAGATGACTCTCCGTGAGGGAGTGTTCGTGAAGTCTAAATTTTTATTCGGTATATTTTGAGATCTTTATCCCGCAATATACCAGTATCCAATGGTACTTTGAAGACCTTTCTTTAGCTTCTTACGACACAACGGTAAGACAGAGGGTGATATATTCTTACGCCAATACCAAACGCCAGGCATGGCACAGCACTTTGTAACTTTAAATCGTTACCCCGCTATTTAGGGAGTAAAGGAATGCATTTCCCTAACACAGGTAACTCAGTAAACTAGCTAGGAGACCCGTGATTTATTCTTGTATAACTATAACGTGTAGTAGAGCCCTAGTCTTTGTTACAACTCTCTAATCATCTCTTTAAATTCTGTAATTGTATCTTGTTATGAATTGAGATGTATTGTAAGAGAAATTTATTCATTATTATTATGAAATATAGAAAATAATTTAATAAATGTCATTTAGTAAAATTTATTTATTTTTATAATATTTATTTATTTTATAATAGCAACGTTTCCAATTAACGGGCACACCACAACCAACGCTATGGCAAATACCAATTTCATGGACTCACAGCGGAAACATAAACTTCAATAACACAAGGCCCAGCTTTGTGCTGACCGAACAATCGAGAGTGGTTCAAAAAGGCCCGGGTCATCACTGGGTTATGTTAAATATTGCTCAATCTGGTAAGTTGTATAATTATAAAACAGCATCAATAGCTTACGTTGTCAATGGTTTCGGCCGCGGACTACGAAACATAACATTTTTGCTAGTTCAGTAGCTAGAAACTCATTTATACATTTTTTTTTAAAAACATTGTGTCATAGATATAAAATAAATAAATATTTAAAATAACATCGCAGATACGACCCCGCTATTCGACTAATTTCTTAACCACTTCAGATATAACAATTGTATATACTCGTAGTATACATGTGAAACTAATTGATGGAGGTAGTAACCCTTAATATATGAGTAACATTACTAGTATTACTATTAACCAGACCTAAGCTACAATAACATATATGTAATTAAACCGCATACATAACGGCCTGTTAAAATCCACTGCAGGACGTAGACCTCTCCCATAGGGAGGATTTGCCATAATCGCCGCGCTTGGCAAGCGAATTGGCGATCGCAGTACCTGACCAGTCGCACCGCAGACGCTGTTGCTTATCATCGGTCTGATTATTTTGGTCTGAGATTTTTAGAGATGGTTATAGTGCCATATATCGGTTGCCATTAGGATATTCTAGGCTCTTTCCCTTAGTCGCCTTTTACAACATCCGCGGATGAAAGGGAGTGGCAACATACTTACATTGTTACCACATGGTAATGAAACAATAGGATTTAATTACAAAATCAATCGCCAAATGTTTGACTCGCAAATTCAACGCAAAACTCGTGGAAAACACCGAATAACACACAAAACACAGACGTGCTAGAGATGTTAACGTTTGCCAATATCCTGTCGATATAACAGTTACTGTAATTATTTGTTGTAATTATATATTGTTGATTTGAGCTTATAATTAATACTTATAATGAAGTAATAATTATTACTATTACGATTTATTTATTTTTTTATAAATCGACTGAGCAGAAAAATACAGTAAGTATTTTTCCAGTGAATTCATTTATGCCTAAATTATAGACATGCTTTAAACACCCACGCCTTTCAACATATCAAGTGTTATTAGATTTGGAGAGACATTGATAATATAGGAATATATGTGGAAATATTAAATATTGTTATTTTTAAGCACCGTGCTAAATTTCATCTTCGCTAAAGACTTATTTTCTATTTTCAACATTTTTTTAAACAGGTCTATACCGCGTCAATTATGATGACCATAACTGGGAAATGATTGCATCTTACCTGCGAAGCAACAGAAATAATGTGCATAAATTGAACAGAGCGCAAGTAAGTTTACTCATCATATTATGATGATTAAAAAAAAGATAAATGTATTAAATTAAATTTGTATTTCATTGATTAATAATTTTTTCGACAGAAAAAAATTAGAATACATGTATTTTTTTGTAATTAAATTCCATTTTCCTTTATCCAAAAGATATTTGAAGTTGTAGAACGTCACGGTAGCCGCGTGGTTGGGTAATAGAATTCGAGTGAAGAGATCCGAGTTCGTTCTCTTGGCGTTACCAATGATTTTTTCATAACTTTTGTACCATTTACATCGTTAATATATCCTTACCATCTCGAAAAATAACGGACCGATGAAGGGAAGCATCGTCTACGGTGCAAGGCTTCTAGTACTTCGACGCCAATCCGGTAGCAAATCGTGGCGATAATCGCAAAAAAACACTTTCTACGTTGTCTGGGGTCTGATTGTTTGTTTGATGTTTCTGATTGCATAATACAAGTGCATTAGCTACTTAATTTGGGATTAGAGCTATTTTCCTACCTATATATTTATTTATTTAAATCTTTATCTCATTTTAGATTGTGAACGACGTTCTATTCTTCATTCGTGCCGGCACCATCAGTATAAGACGCGCATTCGACGTTCTTTCATTCCTAAAAGATGAAACTGATTACTACGTCTGGGCTGCAGCGCTTGGCCAGTTGGATTGGATCAGAGGAAGAACGGAGCATTTGCCTGAACTTCATGATGAATTCAATGTAAGTTTATTTACCACTAGATTTTGCTTTCAACTATGTCGCGATCCTCGCGGGTTACATTACTTTCCCGGAATAAAAAGTGGTGTCACTTTATTCCGGTTGTACCGTGAGAATAATTGAGTCATATAACTTACTTAAACGTTTTTGAACAAAAAAAAAAACAAAGTCAGAGTAGTAAACTGAGTGTATACATAGAATTACATACATAGCGACAGCAACACATACTCTGATCCCATAGCACGTATTAACCCATCTCATAATACGAATTGTAAGCCACTCGTCCACGGAGGTCGTCAACTGATTATGATAATAATAAATAAATATAATAAGTATAAAGAAAATTTAGAATTTACGATTTTATATTTACGCAGACTTACTTATTGGATCTTATGGAGACTGCCATTCAGCAAGTGGGATATGAGGAGCGCTCCACGGATTCGGTTTCGACGATCTTAAATAGAATGCAAATCCTTAATTACGCTTGCAATATGGGCCACGAGGGTTGCGTCGCCGACAGCCTTACAAAATGGCGCGCCTTCAGAGCAAATGACAGGAACTTGTAAGTAATGTTGTATCAATGGTATTATGTGATCGCTTCCAAGCTATTTCTTTAAAAAGTACGTTAATACTGCATGACCATAAAAAAATGACAGCTAGGGAGTTTCTTTCGCCGTTCAACGGAAAGTTAGAAGAACCTCATTACGAATTGGTTGTTTATAGAATTTCAATGAATAAATGATTTCATTGACTTGTTTTTTCAGTCATATATTTTTTTTGGAATTAAAAAGACTACTTATTAAGAAAAATTTTATTAATAAATATACTTTTACAGAATATGTTGATATAATTTTTTAATTAATTAAAAATAAACTTTTTTTCAGGGTCCCCGTGAACGCTCGCCGTTACGTCTACTGCACTGGCATCCGCCAAGGCGATGCCTCCGACTATAACTTCCTGTTCCAGAAGTATAATTCATCTGAGAACACTGCTGATATGGTGGTGATGCTCCGTACACTTGGCTGCACTAAAGATCGAGTCTCCCTGGAACAGTAATTACTTTTTTTTTAATACATTCGCATAAAATTAGATTATCAAAAACACGAGTAAAACATTTTATATTTTGTAATTACAATTGTTTATGCATGCTTACTACAAGGTTAACAAAGTTAGTTTATAAAGAAACATTTCGTGATATTGGTATGTTGCAATGGAGCAAAACTTGGAAATTAGCAATAGTATGTATTCGCCGAAGAGTTAATTACGTAACTTTTTTAAATTAAATAAATTAAAAACATGTAAAAGTTCCTTTTGCCAAATAGTATAATGAATATATAGCTTTTCAAACATTTCTAAGTTTGCTCTAAGATTATTTTTAAATTTGACTTCACTTGAGTCAACTTAGTTCAATTATATCTATTTTATTAATAGGAGACAATGAATGAATATCGATTTTATAGCATTAGGTTAAATCCTGCTAACTGTATACGTATGTGGTATCCTGATAACAGCGTGTGGTTACTGCAGCCAGTGAATACCTGTTTTACCTGTATTAGGAATAATATCGGTGAAATGTGTTGAGAAGACTAAAAATTGTCTAGACCTCTGGCTACATTGGCAATATTGATAAATGCAAAAAAAATAAACAAACCTTGAATGTTTCTTTATTACAAATTTTTTATTATTTTTTTTATTAATGACAGAGACAGAGAAAAATAATCTTATTTATTTTGAAATTTCACTGAGAGTGTAGTAATGTAATTCTTCAGTGAAATTTACTAGAATATTAATTATTAATTTACAAGAATACCAAATTAAAGAAGTTTTGTATCTGTTGAAAAAAAAAAACTTAAATATTTTTGATAAAATAATCATGTTATTAATAAATAATCATATTATTAATAATATATTAAAAAGTCACGATAGCCGAGTTGTTGGGTGGTCGGAATTTCGAGTTGAGAGACCCGAGTTCGATCCCCAGGTGGCAGTACCAATGAGTTTTTCCAAAACTTATGTACGAATTTCATCGTTGGCTTGGACATAAAGGCGGCGACGGGCTCACCACCTGTCACGTTGTCCCGAAAATATCTTCGGTGGAAGGTGGGTCAAAGGGACTTAATTGTCTAGACTTGACCTCTGTCTACCCCTGTATTGGGAATTGCGTGAAGATATTTTTTTTTTTTTATTAAAAATATTATAAACGATCCTACGTTCATGTAAACGTTCGGATTTCTACTAATTTGTAAGTCAGCACTATTGGTCTTAATTCTATTCTATAGAGATATTGTATGTTATAGGAGATATAGTATATTATAGGAGATATAGTATATAGTAAGAAGTCACGATTGCCGAGTGGTTGGGTGGTTTGAATTTTGAGTCAAGCGACCCGAGTTCGATCTCCAGGTGGCAGCCTCGTACCAATAGGTTTTTTTTTCAAAAATTTATGTACGTATTATATCGCTTGCTTGGACATAATGACGGCGACGGGCTCACCCCCTGTCACGTTGTCCCAAAAATATCTTCGTTCGAAGGGAATTAATTGTCTAGACTAGACCTCGGTCTACCCCTGCCTTGGGAATTGAGAGAACATATTTATTTCAATTATTGATATATTATATGGGAACTACTTAAAAAACTTAGTAAAACGTTATGATATTAAGCTATGATATATCAGGCTTCATTAATAATACATTTCGTCCATTAGAATCATTTCTTATCGATCTTATTTATTCACGTGTGATCAGAATTTGAAACTTAATACAGACCCAAGATTATTTTTATTGCAATTTCAAATACTGCATATTAATATTACTTATTCGGGAGTGTTGAAATAGATTATGAGGAGTCGCTATTTCAGAAATATGTATTTTACGGACTTGTGAAGGCATAAGTTATCCGCTGGCATACGTAATTCCTCTCAAAGACAATCTTGAGATTTATCAACAACGTTTTGCTCATCAGCGGTATTTTTTTAATAATGTGTTTATATTTACAGTTACCTATTCCAATCAATGCATAACGACAGAATCCGCATTCACGATCGTACCAACGCCTTCCAGTACGCTCTACAGGGTAACAGAGAAAACTTCCCTGTTATCATGAACTTCTTATACAACAATTTCCAGGCTATTAGAAACAGGTTAGTATTATTTGAATGTAAACCTATAAGTTCAATTAATAAAAATAAGCGACAATATTGTAAAATAATAATTTTATTACAGTTACGGTGGTCCGGCGAGATTAACGCTCGTTATAAATGCTTTGCCTGCGTTCTTGAGAGATTTCCAACATATTTCAGAGGTATGTAACTACTCGTAGTCTTTCAAATCCTATGTAACTCCAACAGATTAAAATCCTCTTCGTAAGACTCCTCGATTCAATTTTAAATGTTGCTGCCGATCTTTTTTATGCCAAAAAATATCTTCACGCCATTCCCAATACTAGGGTATATAGAGGTATACACAATTAAGTCGTTTCGACTCACCTTCACCGAAGACTTTTTTTTGGACAACAACGTTGTTTGTCAACGTGGCAGATAGTTCACCAGTTGCCATCTTTATTTGGAAGCCAACAAACATAAGTTTAAAAAAATAACTACATTTTACGTCAATACCTAGATTGAAAAACGAGCGAAAAATCAATCAGATTGTAAGTCACTATTGCAATTTATTGCACCTACAAATAATTTCAAAAGAAAAAGTTCGCAAATACGTTTTCAACCCCGAACATTAAGATGAAATGCCTCATATTCCGTATTTACATTCGGTCTCTAACTTCTCTCTAACCCTACAAACCGAGACACAATAGTTGTAAAACTACTGTTTAGCAACATTAGCAACACAAGTAAGTGGTGCCGATCCTGACGATTTATAGGCAGAAAAGAACCCTTTAGTGACGCCCTAAAGAGTACTGCTAAGCTTTAAATCATATTAGACAAAAATTAATATTGTTAAATATCTTCTCGCCATTCCCAATACAGAGATAATAGCTATTTCTTTATTGGGTGTGTTTATACGAAGTACGTTTTACAATTTCGTTAACTCATAAGTATAGGTACAAAATTTAAGATACAAAATTTAGCATAGCAAATAGAACTTTTTGGTGAGGAAGTACCGTGTTGTTTACGAAAATCGGCGTTAATAATATTTTGTCCCATTGTTTCACAGTTCCAATCCTGGTTGTACAGAAATCAAGTTGCGCTTGGTGAGTCATTCTCCGCTGGTGTGAACGTCGTTTCGTCAAGTGTTGCGAATCTACGATGGGCCAACAACATTGCCATTGATTTGTTTACTGTTGTGAGAGGCATAAACAATAATTC
Source organism: Sericinus montela (assembly GCA_029286605.1). NCBI lineage: Eukaryota > Metazoa > Arthropoda > Insecta > Lepidoptera > Papilionidae > Sericinus > Sericinus montela. Next base: position 246,024 of record JAGSMR010000081.1, on the reverse strand, counting down.
TGCCAGTTCTGTCAGTCTGTCGTTTGCTATTGTATTAGCAGCGTTGTTAATCAATTACTTCAAGTAACTCGTGTAACATTAATTAGTTTGTACGAGAGTTAATTTAAGTCTATTTAAATAAAAAAAAACTTTTTATTTTAAGTCACAATTGTTTTACTTCTGGCAATTTTAAATTTTGTAAGGTCTGGAGTAAAGATCGTATACACAAACATATGTACACTTATTTTATTAAACTGAAAACGAAAAGTTACTCCTTGATTTTGAGCCTTACATGGTATCCCACCACCAAATAATTGTTAATAAATATATGTATACATAGATAGGAACAACATTACATACATTGCTATGATCCCAAAGTAAGTAGCTATGGAATTTGTGTTAACCCGAAAAATTTAAAAAGTGACTTTCTACTTTGAACTATTCGGGATTGGAACCCGTCACCTCAGATCTGGTCACCATGAAAACTAGTGTGTACGCCGTTCGTCAATGCAGGTCGTATTTAATACTTTATTGGAATGTTTTCTCTCTGCGCCACAGACAGTAGTATATTAATATAATTAACGCAATCAGAGGTAATACATAGACATAGTAATTTAATTGCAATCCTAGTATTTATAATTAACGGATTAAATTATAATATGATTTATTAGATTAAAATATAATAATTCATATTCGCCTCTGATTGGTTATTCATTATCATCAAAATTAGATACAAACTAACTTCAAACGGGCACGCATACAAATTGTACTTATTGTAATTAAGTAATTTAATACACTTAAAAAATGTAAAAAAGTCGATAGCCGAGTGGTTGGGTGTTCGAATTTCGAGTCACGAGACCCCAGTATGGTCCCCAGGTGGCAGGCTCGTACCAATGGGTTTTTTAAAAACTTATGTACTTGCCCACGAACTTGCTCACAAATGGTTCGGCAATTTGGTCACTTGTTTCTGGTGGAGTAACCTATGGCTCAATGAATCGTTTGCAAGTTTCTTTGAGTACTTTAGCGCACATGCTGTAAGTAAAATGAAATAAATACTTTTAGATGAAGTTACGATAGCCGAGTGGTTGGGTGATCGGAATTACGAGTCAAGAGACCTGAGTTCGATCCCCAAGGCTCGTACCAATGGGTTTTTTCAAAAACTTTTGTACGAATTATATCGTTGGCTTGGACATGAAGACGTCGACGGGCTCACCACTTGTCACGTTGTCCCAAAATATCTTCGATAAAAGGTGGGTCGAAAGGGCTTAATTTTCTCGACTAGACCTCTATCTACCCCTGTACTGGGAATGACGTGATGATATGTGTGTGTGGATATATTTTTATGGGGTTGTCAGAGGTTTAGACAATTTATTGTTTTCATCGGAACTGTTCAGACAATGTAACAGGTGATGAGTCAATCTTCGTCTTAGTGTACAAGTAACGATAAAAATCAAATACAAAAAACCTAATTGACACGAGCTGTCCTCCTAGGGATCGAACCCGAATCTCTTATTAAAATTCTGTAATAAAAGTAAAAATCGTTGAACAAACATCGAAGTCTCACCACCTGTCACGTTGTCCCGAAAATATCTTCGGTGGAAGGTGGGTCAAAGGGACTTAATTGTCTAGACTAGACCTCTGTCTACCACTGTATTGGAAATTGCGTGAAGATATTTATTTATTTATTTTAAACATCGAAGCAATGTTGAAAAATCGAGATTATTATCTCAAAAGTAATAAATTAAAACTTTTGATAAGTTGTTACATATAATTAAATGATATGTTTATCTGATATAGCAGTAAATTCAGTCATATTGATAATTGATGAAGATATATTCAGGAAGTGTACTTATTTTATTAGTTTGTGTGCTGCTTAAAGGACATTTCATTTGGTCGGTAAGTGTAATTTATTTATTGATTTATGACAGAAAATTAAATGAAATTTATTTCTTGATTTGTTTAGAAATTTTCTATGCGGAATTGTATCATATAAAAAAATATCATATAATTTTAAAATAAGATCACTATAAAGTCTTAAAGAACGAGCTTTTATCTTAGCATTTTAAGGTTTCTTGCCAATTCATATATTTTCTTCTATGTAATAGTTCTATCTGTATAAGCTTTTTACAACAAGGTAAGATATCAGATTCATATGAGAGCGTAAAAGAGAGAAGTTGACAAACTTGCTATGCCTTTAAAAAAGTAGTTACCGACGCCCATCTATAGTTACAACACCAGAGTGTTTGTTGATGCATTTTCCATTGCAAAGGGGAAGGAAAAGAGACAAAGAAGGGCCGACAGGTACGTTGGTTCTGTTTACGATACTCATCGGACGAAACATCTTAGCATGTAATGCCTTTGCCTCCAACCTGCATTCTGTAAGACAAACTGCCCAGCTGCAGTTAATGCGGACAATATATATAGGAAAGCCACAATAGCCAAGGGTAGGTGACCAGAATCCGACACAAGAGACACGAGTTTGATCTCCGGGAGATTGACTCGATTAAATGAGTTTTCTCTAAACTTATTTACGACTTATATTTTTGGCTTCGACATAAAGACGGCGATGGGGTAACCACCTGATACGTTATCCTCAGAAAAATGTGAAAAGTGGGTCGAACGAACTCAATTGTCTAGACCTCTGTCTAGCCTAGTAGTTAGAAATTGCGTGAAGATATATATCTTTGTAATTACATTGTACTTTTTAATATACCTCAGTTGGCTGCTATTATACTTTATTATACTATGCGTTTCACGTTGTCCCAAAATATGCTACCGTGAAATGTAGGTTGTAAGCAAATCGTCTGGGCTATTCTTGTAAAATGTGTGAAGAGCTTTACACTTTGGCTCTAATAACTAAGATAATTAGTCTATCTACGATTTTTTTCCAGAAATGTCCAAATTAACAATTGCTCTGAGCTTCATGCTCATATCATCAGTAAGGACAGACGATCCGATATCCTGGCGCAGAGATTTCGATGAGATAACACCAGTCGTTGACGTGAATCCTTCTAGAATTAATGATCAAAGGTACAGATTGCCACGGAACGTAGAACCACTGGATTATGATATTTATATTGACCTTTATTTCGCTGAAAGAACAGATAGACCATTTAGTTACGATGGAAGAGTAAACATAATTATACAGGTAAGTTCAATGCATAGTGCTATTTACGTACGAGTTATAAAAATATGGCAGAATGTGATGCCAGCATATTTCATTAACGTTGGCTGTCTGAAGTCGTTACTTACGAGGGCAGTCTTAAAATTGGCAGTATCTGCAACTAGCAATTTTTGTTGCCATTTACTTGAAATCAAAATTTAATACCATAAAATAATTAATATTGTATTAAATTTTGAATTTTAAAGTCAATATTAGTATAATTTCTAGTTTAATTTCTAATTCCATTTATTATATTACAATTTATAATTATATTTTTCAGGCAGTTGAAGAAAATGTAACGCAAATCGTACTTCATGCCAATGTAGATTCTGTTAATGCTCTTAGTGTTGTATCAGTATCTGGTTCTCCAGTCATATTGAATCCAATGGAGCCGTTCACGGTAGAACGTCAGTACCATTTCCTTAAAATCAATTTGCTGGAGTGGTTAGCTTTACGAGAAAATTACACACTATCAATAGATTACACGAGTACTATGAACGAGGGGCCGATGAAACGTGGTATCTGGCGGGGATGGTATACTGATGAGAATGGCAATGAAAGGTGAGCGTATGAATTTCTATTTTCCACTCTACATTTTTTCCTTTATTCTATTCTATATACAATTATTTACATATATTGGCATGTTAAGGTGCACTGTTGAATATGGCCTCTACCGTGGGGTTTAACCATAATTGAGGTGCATGGCAAGTGTTCTTTAGATTCTTTAGCTCTCTTTAGACGCTGCCTGCATAATTTGGTCTGGAATTTTTTGAGATGGTTATACCGTCATTTATCTGTAGCTATTGATATTGTAAATGTTTCTTCCCTCAGAAGCCCCTTAGACAGTCACGGAAAGAAAGGGTGCAGCACATTCTTAGAAAGGGTGCGGCACATTTCTTTACCACGGCCAATTATAAGATTGCCAATGAGCAGTGTCTAGACAATGAAGACATAAATAAATAAATGAATATAAATATAAATATCTTCACGCAATTCCCAATACAGAGGTAGACAGAGGTCTAGTCTAGACAATTAAGTCCCTCCGACCCACCTTCCACCGAACATATTTCGGGATAACGTGACAGGTGGTGAGCCCGGCGACGTCGTTATGTCCAAGCCAACGATGTAATTATAAATAAAATAAATATCTTCACGCAATTCCCAATACAGGGGTAGACAGAGGTCAAGTCTAGACAATTAAGTCCCTTTGACCCACCTTCCACCGAAGATATTTCGGGACAACGTGACAGGTGGTGAGCCCGTCGCCGCTTTTATGTCCAAGCCAACGATGAAATTCGTACATAAGTTTTTGAAAAACTCATTGGTACTGCCACCTGGGGATCGAACTCGGGTCTCTCGACTCGAAATTCCGACCACCCAACAAAATTCGTACATAAGTTTTTGAAAAACCCATTAGTACGAGTCAGCCAACTGGGGATCTAACTTGGGTCTATTGACTCCAAATTCCGACCACCTAACCACTCGGCTATCGTGATTTTTATATCAACATTACGTAAAATATACTAAATGGATTTTAATGCAGTTTCCATTGTTCAATAACATTACATCCGCTTTAAAAACTTCTTACGGCACAAAAGGACGAAAGGGGAGGCAAATTCTTACACTTTTAACATACGACTGTATCGTTTACTATCTGTGTAGTGCCTTGTCTCATTTTTTAACATCGCTGATTTTAAAGCATATTTATGCTGAAATTTTATGTGATTAAATTAAAGAGAAAGCGTCAGTTGAAATTTTAAATACTTTTTTTTTCTATTTAATTTAATCACATCGCTTACGTTAGCTAAAGAACTCTATTGCGTGTGTGATTATCATGTTAATTTATAAATTAATGTTAGCTCACGGATATTTACATTTGTCTAGAATTTACGCTACAACACATTTTCAACCGTATAACGCAAGGCAAGCATTCCCGTGCTGGGACGAACCACTTTATAAAGCGGTTTTCAAACTTCATCTATCCAGGCCGGAAAATTTTTCGGGAACTTTCTCCAATACTCGAATTGAGTCAAGTGTCAGGTAAGGTAATACTATTTTTTATTTTTATGAAATTAGGGAGGCCAAGAGTACATACCTAGATTTGCGTGTACGAAAGAAGCGAAAGAGGTATTTAAAGATTGTGATACTTGGCGATCTGCTCACTCTGGCTACTCCGTCAGTGACTATGCTTGAAGACATTTATTTATTATTTAACATTAAACCAAATAAAAAAACTGTTTTTATTTTTAGATTTGGAAACCGTGTTCGCGACAATTTCTACGCAACACCAAAAATGTCATCATACCTAGTAACGTTTCTCATCAGTGAATCTTTTGTTGTAATAGCCGAGGACAAATCTTTCGATCCACCTATCAGGATTATTGGCAGATCTAATATTGTGGGACTCGGAGATCGTGTTTTAGAATTAACAGTTAAAATGACTAGATATTTCGATGAATATTTAGGAATACCTTACTCGGAATTACATCCATATTTGAACAATGATCACATTTCATCTCCTGATTGGGCATCGGCGGGTACAGAAAATTGGGGTATGGTAAGTTATAGGTATGTATAATAGAAACTTTTTTTTTCTTAATTCTATGGTATAAATTATATTATAATTATATATAAGACCATCCGACATTTTAGCTGGTAGTGACTCGCGTGAAAAGTGGCAATAGCCGAGTGGTTGGGTGATCGGAATTCGAGTCGAGAGACCCGAGTTCGATCCTCAGGTGGCAGGCTCGTACGAATAGGTTTTTCAAAAACTTATGTACGAATTATATCGTGGGCTTGGACATAAAGACGGCGACGGGCTCATCGTCTGTCACGTTGTCCCAAAATCTTTTCGGTAGATCCTCGGACCTCTGTCTACCCCAGTATTGGGAATGGCGTGAGATAATTTATTAATTTTATTTATTTAGTGACTTCAACGCTAAGGGTACGATTCCTGTTAAGGCCAATTTTATGATGAATATGAATGTTTTAAAGTGTGGCACAGATGGTCATATAAATATTTATCTAGGAATATTTTTATTTAAATATTCGTTGTACTAGACATAATGACGGTGATAGACTCACCACCTGTTCTGTCTCGTTGTCCATAATAAGTACTAATGATGTTCTTCAAAATTCATGTATGATTTATGTACGCGTTGGCCAGGACACAGCCAAATTTATCCCCAAATAAGCTCTGGTATAAAAAATCTATTGTTTAATTTTTTATTTTAACATAGTTTGACTGAACTATTCTTTATAGATTTTTGACCACAGCAGTTTGGCACTTAATAATAAGATAATAAGATTACTTAATAAATATATGTTCAAGAGAATCATCAAAGTTTGAATTAAAATTACAGGGAGCTCTATATGACCTTAGATCCACGTGAAACGATCATGTCCGTGGAACATTATGCCGCGACTCTGATATCGCACGAGTTGGCACATAAATGGTTTGGCAATCTGATAACATGCTACTGGTGGAGCAACACTTGGATAAACGAGGGCTTCGCAAGCTATTTCGGTTATGTGGCCACATATGAGGTGTTTTTATTTTTATGTTTTTACGGCATACGTGTTATCAACCAAAAAATACAGAAATAAAAAACCAAACAAACAAGTAGTATAATTTTGTTGAATTTTTGACGCATGTAAATTATGGTGGACTATTTGTTATTAAACAGAAGTTTTAAATAATTTATATTTGCGATTGTTGTCACTTGGGGAAATTGCATTGCATTAAAATTCGTTGTTCAACACTTGTACACAATTCACTTTATTTCGATTATTTATTAGTTAACCGACCGGTATCGCCTTACGGCATCATCAGGGTATTGACAGAGCTTATTACTAATATTCAATTTTTTATGTTTATACTACCCACAATAAATGAGAAATATCGTTTAAATCAAAAATAATAAGTTAGTAGACGGTAGGTAGAAATTTAGGGATAACATACCAAAAGAATTGCCACTGATTTCGGGAAAAATAATAAATTAAAATGTGAGTAAATAATTAAGTAAGTATTACAAATTAGAGTAAATTACGAAATTAAAATGTGAATACATAATTAAGTTATAATGTATTATAAATATAAATTAAATAAATTAGACATGTCAGCTTTTAATATTAAATTAACAATTATACGAATTAGTCATTGTAGTTATATGTCATTATATTGTAGTTATACAACAAAGACAGAATACCTATTCAAAAACGCAGTGGAGTGTACCAACTATGCTGCTATGACTGCAATAAAAAATATATAGGACAAACAGGCAGATCTTTTAATATTAGAATAAAAGAACACATCAGATGTTGGACTCAAAAGAAAAATGATTCCACATTCGCATTATTTATTATTTATTTATCTTCACGCACAATCCCTGAAGGGTAGCCAGAGAGAACAGATCGCCAAGTGTCACGATCCCTACATACTTCTTTCGCTTCTTTCAGATTCATCATCTTCTTCATACATGCACGTCTAGGTATCCGAGTACTCTTGACCCTCCTCTCTTCGAGCAATTTGCTCACATGGTCTTCGAAAGTTAATCTCGGTCTACCTCGACACCTTTTAATATTAACTTTCGCGCCATATATTTTCTTCACCATTCGGTCTTCACTTATTCGCTCAACGTGCCCAAACCATCGAAGCACGCCCTTATCCATTTTTGAGACAAGGTCATATTTCAAACCTGCCATATTGCGAATCTCTTCGTTTCGCTTTCGGTCGGCCATGGTAAGGCCGCACATTTTACGAAGAGATCGCATCTCCACTGCATTCAACCTGCTTTTATGCTTCTTCTGGCATACCCAGGTTTCGCTGCCATATAACAAAGTCGGTACCAACACTGCGTTATGTATTGCAAGGCGTGCACTTTTCACAACGCCTTGCCTTTTGATTAACGCAGTCAGGGCACCATTGACTTTGTTCCCGGCAGCGACACGCCTGTCCACATCTAAATCACATCTTCCATCCCGGCTAAACGCACTCCCCAAGTATACAATTTCATTCACCTGTTCTAGACATTCCTGATTTACTCAAATTTCGCACTTCGTTCTTTCTTCGTCCCTTTCAAATACCAGAACTTTAGTTTTATTAGCATTCACACGGAGACCATTAATTTCACATTCTTCTTTCATACACGTGACTAATGCCTGCAGTTCTGCCTCTGATGGTGCTATAAGCACTGCATCATCAGCATGAAGCAGACAATTTACTTTTATGTCACCCAATTTCACACCCAAACAGCTATCTTTCAGCTTCTGTAAACAGCTGTCGAGATACAGTATGAATAGCCAGGAAGACATGACACAACCCTGTTTTACGCCCGTTTGGACGCTAAACATGGGTGACAGGTCATGCCCTTCCCGCACACAGGCTTTACAGTCACAGTAAAGTGACTGCACAGCCCTTAGCAATCGACCATCCACACCATACCCCGGCAACAGTTCCCACATTTTCTTCCTTACAACCTTATCAAATGCTTTCTCAAGATCCACAAAAGCACAGAAAATCTTCTGGTTAGCAGCCAGAAGCTTCTCCGTGATTATGCGGAGAGAAAAAATTTGATCCGTGCATCCTCTTCCAGGTCTAAATCCGCATTGTGCCTCCCATAGAAATCTTTCCGATTTATCTTGCATCCTACGTGTCAAAACCTTCGAGTAAACTTTACTTGCTAAACTGGTCAAGCTGATCGCCCGATAGCACCTGCAGTCATAATGTGAACCTTTACCTTTATATAAAGGCACAATGACCGCGGATCGCCAATCATCCGGAACAGCCCCCGTTCGCCAGCACAAATTGCACAGCAGATGAAAGCTGTCCCAGACGCGTGGCCCACCATACTTGACCATTTCAGTAGTAACTCTGTCTAGTCCCGCAGCCTTACCACATTTCAAACTTCTAATCGCACATTCAATCTCTTTCATACTGATGACCTCAGTGTCATCGAGGTCTGAGTCTGGCGTACCAGTCACGGCGTCACCCCCGGATCCCTCACTAAGATCATCACACGCATACATCTCTCTATAAAATTCGCTCCATCACTGCATGACGTCCGATTTTTCTGAGAGGACGTCATTGGTTCCCGAAAGCACTTTATTCATTCTTAAGGCTGTCGCACCACTCCGGGTCCTTCCAACCTCTTTCCAGAAGAGTTTGGAGTTCTCCTTGCAGTTGTGCGACAACCTTTCGTCCGCTTCCATTCTACTCCTTTCACGCACTTCCTCAATCAATGCTTTCGTGTGAACTTTCTGGAGCTTATATCTTTCTTTCCTCTTCTCTCTCATATCCTTATCATTACTAGAGGCCAAGTAGTCTAACCATGCTTTCTTCTTCTTATTTACAGCTTCTTTCACTTCGTCATTCCACCATGCATCACCCTTTTACTACTACCTCTTTTCACAGTTCCACACACGTCTTCCGCTGCACTAACCATTCCATCTCTAAGGCTCTGCCATATTTCTTCCACATTCTTTCCTAACACCAATGCTGTCCAGCTTTTCGGCTACCCTTGCTTGATATTTATCCCTAGTGTCCGCTTCCTCAAGCTTCCAGCTTCGGATGCTACCGACCGACTGTGGTTCTGGTATCGCCGTCCGGTGGCGCCAACCCGCGAACAGACCCTAAATCTAGTAATCACTAGATAGTGATCCGTTCCCAGGTCAGCACCTCGGAACACCCGCGTATCCATCACCTGTTTTCGCAGTCGGTCATCCACCAGGAATAAATCGATCATACTTCTCTCATTCTCTCTTGTTCTAGTATACATATGGATTTTCTTGTGACTAAACATAGTGTTTGTCACAAGAAGACCCTTTTCCTTGCATACAGCCAGTATAAGCTTGCCAGCATCGTTAACCCTTTTATCGCCAACATTCCAAGCACCGACTCGTACCCTGGCCGAGCGGTACCAACCCATCCATTCAAATCACCACATACAACAATTCTTTCGTTTCCTCTAACCAAGTCTAAAACTTCTCTTACATTCTCCCAAAACTCCTCCAGCTCAGCTCTGGACGACGAAGCCACCGGCGCATAAACAGCCAAAAGGAATAACTTCGTCAGTCCCAATTTAAAGCGAACCCAGAGAAGTCTCGAGTTCACAACCTTATATTCAGTCATAACATCGACCAACCGAGACGACAGCAGCACCCCACTCCTGGCAGGCGCTCTCGCTCTCCGGGACTCCTGACCATAGAGCTAACGCCCCGTCAGGGAGCTCTTCAGTACCACTGCCCTTCCGCTTGGTCTCCGACAAACACACGACATCTAATTCTCTTTCTTTCATTATTTCAATCAACTCATTCGTCTTATCTCTCATGCCTCCTCTAACATTCCACGTGCCAACTCTGCACTACGTCCTCCACCTTCCGCCGTGTCGGGCTGTGCGTGACGGGTGGCGGTCCCCATCGCCGCTTTGCGCGCTGCATTTCACACCAACGGGGACGAACTGGTGTGCGTCGCCTTGGGGGGACGCCCTAACCCTCGTTGGCATAGGTGCGCAGCTGTGTAGAATTGCAGCCCTGAAAAGGGCTGGCAGGGGTCGCGACGAGCACGCTTCTACAATGACCCCATTACATTTAAATAACCACCAGCACCACTTCGATGCCAAAAGTGACTTTAGGGTTTTACTCTTATGCCAGAAAGGTTTGAAATTAAATGCTCTAGAGGCACTAGAAATAAATAAGTTAAATCATTTTAGACATGACTTAATTCTCAACGACCAAAGGGACATAAATCGATCACCATTGTTGACATATTTCGTTACATAATTCGCATCAATATGACATTTATAAACAATTAAACTCAATCTATTAATTTTGACATATAACAATATAATGACATATAACTACAATGACTGATACATATAATTGTTAATTTAATATTAAAAGCTGACATGTCTAATTTATTTAATTTATATTTATAATACATTATAACTTAATTATGTATTCACATTTTATTTCGTAATTTACTCTAATTTGTAATACTTGATTACTTAATTATTTACTCACATTTTAATTTATTATTTTTCCGAAATCAGTGGCAATGCTTTTGGTATGTTATCCCTAAATTTCTACCTACCGTCTACTAACTTATAATTTTTGATTTAAACGATGTTTCTCATTTATTGTGGGTAGTATAAACATAAAAATTGAGTATTAGTAATAAGCTCGGTCAAAACCCTGATGATGCCGTAAGGCGAAACCTGTCGGTTAACTAATAAATAATCGAAATAAAGTGAATTGTGTACAAGTGTTGAACAATGAATTTAAAGAAATTTTAAAAATCAAATGACACGGGGGGATAAGAACTCGTGACCTTTGCCGTACCGTGGCAAACGTAGCAATAAACAAGCATAGAGTCCTTGTTGACAGTGATGACTTATGGATCTGAGACGTTACGAATTGACTGCAGGTTGTATATGGAAGCTCAAAGTTGCTCTGCGTGCTCATGTTAATGGCTATGCTCATTATTTATCTGCGTAATAGAATCTGTAACTAGGACTTGCGCAGTAGAACCAGAGTAATCCCACCTTGTCGTAAGGATCAGCACGCTAAAGTGACAATGCCCCAGCTACATAGCTCGTAGAAATGATAATCGTTGGATCTTGTTCTGAGCCTGCAGGACCATTCCATGTTCGATCTTTGGGGTACGCTCATATTCGGTAGTGAATTTTTGTAGGCTGTTATAATGATGATGAAGAAATACGTATCGCTTTCTTCGCGTGGTTGTATTAACCGACAATTAATTTTACGTGGCCTTTGAAAATCCAATTGGTTTGGAACTGATGGCGGTTTAAACAGTTTCAAAAATACTGCATAGGTACTGCATTCGCTAGGCGCGGCGAGGATTGTGGGTTTAAAGTCAGCTAAGAGAAAACATTTGAATTATTGAAATCAAGTCACAAATAATTTTTATTTATGTAAATACTAATGTATGAGATGAAAGGAATTCCAGTTTAGGTATAACATGAGTCTGTGAATTGATACTCCTAATTCACAACTCACAGAAAATACAACGTGATTTTTAATAGGCGTGTTACTTATTATTTAAAAGAAATATTGTTGTTGCAGGTATTCCCGCAGTATGAACATCATGAACATTTCAACTCGAGATATCTCCAAACCACATTGTCCTTCGATTCTGGAATCTCGACTGTGCCAATGAATCACGATGTCAATACACCATCACAAGTGACCGGTCACTTTGGCACGATCAGTTACTCCAAAGCCGCCGCTGTTCTTCGGATGACCGTTGATTTGATCACACCGGAAACATTTAGAAAAGTGTGTCAGTACTTTTTACGTAATAAGTAAGTATTTTATGTTTATTTACAACTTGTTCTTCTTCTTCTTCTTCTTTGTCGTTCCCTCTCTAATAAGGATCGTGGCTATAAATGATTTGTCTCCATTTGCTTCTGTCCTACGCCAGTTCAATAGATCACATATAAAATACATCTAAGAGGTAAAATTGCTAAGAAAAATGAGAAATAACATGTTGTATGTCACTCCTAATAGTCAAGATAAATAAGTAGTCACGATCAGTTGGGTCATCGGAATTCGATTCAAGAGACTCGAGTTCGGTTCTAGGGCTCGTACCAATGTCTTTTATTCAAAAAAATATGTACGATTTATATCGTTGGCTTGGGCATAAAGACAGCGACGGGCTCGAAGGTGGTAAACGACTTAATTGTCTAGATCTCTATCTACTCCTGTATTGGGAATGGCGTTTGAGAGTGATTGGGAGTGGCGATTTTTTTGAATTTTTATTTATTTGAAAATCACTCCCAAGTCGAGTTTAGGTTGTGAGTCAAAGCAAGAGCATGGCAACGATAGGTACAAACATATGTACAGTCATACTCCTGAATATAATCTTTCGTCGGGTACTAAGACATAATAAGAGATTATCGTAGGTCGTCAACCATTTAATTTAAAACATTTTTCCAGTGCCTACGAAGCGACTGACCAATTTGACCTATATAACGCCTTCGCACAAGCTATCGCGGAAGATGGTACATTAAACGAATACCAGAACTTTAATTTCACCGAGTATTACCGTGTCTGGGTAAACGAAGCGGGCTACCCGTTACTAACAGTTAATATTAATCATTCTACTGGTGAAATGTCATTGAGTCAAGTGAGTAACATGTTACTAAATTAAAAAGTAAAGTAAAAATTTGGTACTTAAATTAGAGTATGAATGAAATGGAATAAAAGATGAATTTTGTCATGTTTTTGTTGCCGCAATTTTTTTAGAGAATTTATCATTTTCAACTATATATTTCAGGATATAATTAATTATAAATACAACATATTATAAAAACTTTTTAACCACGGCTTCGCCTACATGGATTTCTGTAGTAGGCAGAAGTCTAATTACTACCACCATGTGTACAACTTCAAAACTACGTATTAGATGAAACAAAAAAATATTCTGAAGAGTATTTTCATAAAATACGTTATTACGTACTATACGCACCTAGAATCGACATTTCGAAATAGGTAACTAGTAAATTTCAATCGGATCTACAGTTTTAAGGATCTCGGTATGAGTAGTATTTAGCTAGATAAAGAATTTGACAAAAGTGAATGATATATGTAAAAGTATCCTACTCATTCTCTTTGAGATCTACTTTGTCTAGCTACTTCGTCAAGGATTGTGGCTGAAGAGTATAAAAGTATAACAATAATTTGGTTTGTTCTCTAGGAAAGATTCTTCCTTAGCCCATCCGCAGCACCTACTGGACAGATATATCCAATTCCTATTTCATATTCAACAAAAAACGATCGCTCTTTCAACAATCTGAAGCCGAGTTACATGATGACGTCTCAAAGAGCGGTCCTAAGAAAATCACCCGTGGAGGAATGGGTCATTTTTAACAACCAGCAACATGGTGAGAAAACAGTAGTAAAAGCATAATGCGATCAATTTTGTTTTTAATTTAGTATTACATTTTAGTCTTACTTTCAACGTATTGAACTTCTATTTACTTTGAATTTAAATTTAAACTTAAATGGAACATTTCATTAGAATTCATTTTTTTTACTTGATTTTTGCTGAAAAGTTACATTAATTAGATTTTTAGTATATTTATTACTAATGGATATACAAAAATTCTTTCACTGATAGCTGTAATATCAACTGCTGACATGACACTAATTTGATACTTTAATTGTTTCAGGTCACTATAGAGTCACTTACGACGAAAATTCATGGAATTTAATTGCCGACGCATTGATGAATGACCCTGAATCTATACACTATCTAAATAGAGCGCAGGTATAATTAAATAGTATATAATTAAATAGTAATAGTAACATGAAATATCTTAGTGTTTTGGGGATAGAAAAGAGACAAGAAAGAAAAAGAATGTAATAAAATGCAGAAGGCCAGAGACCGCAACTATATATTTTTTGTTATGGTATTCTGTGTAATAATGACCATAGTATGAATACAATAATAATATTTTGTAAAATTAGTATATAAAATTTTAAATTGATGAATATTAGGATTTATTGATAGAAATATTTATTTTCGACCTAATTGTCTACCATACTATTATGAGTATATACCAACTAAAAGATTTTAAATTTATCACTTTAACTTTTTTAGATAGTGGACGATGTGTTTGCTCTAATGCGATCTGAGAAAATGACATACGATTTTGGTTTCAAAGTCCTGAGGTTCCTCCGTAACGAGGCGAACTACCATGTTTGGAACCCAGCCATCAGTGGCTACACTTGGCTTCGCAACAGACTGAGACACATCCCAGAGAGCCAAGCCATCTTCGACGTAAGACGTGATTTCCTAGTTAACATTAATACGTTTTCTTCATAAAATTACTTCGTATCTTAAATAAAAAAATAAAGATCCGGTAACCGTTTTACCAGATGTCAAGTATTTACCGGCGTCGTTACGTTATGTAGTTTTACTTGACCGGTACGTTGCTTTCCTTTTAAAAAAGGGATAAAAGACGAAAAGGAAGTACGTAGTTTTTCTTTAAGGAAGATAATAGGGATATAAGACTCTAGTTTCCTCGCTTGTCGAATTATGCTGAAACCTAATATGCCTTAACTTAATGCCGGTGTAAGATCGTGTTGCAGCCCCGACCGAGGTGGCAGGTACCAACGAAAATACATTAATAATGTGTGCTATTGAACATGGGCGTAAAACAAGCACCGGGCTAATAATATATCGACGATTGGCGATATTTTTCCACCAAATAACTGATCTGCTTGTCCTAAGGTGTTACGCTATTGGAGGTCCGTACAGACACCATAAATAAAGTAGCTGAATCGCATTTTCAACTAACCAGACGAATGTTGACGCTTACAAAAAACTTTTTAAGACGCAGTAGTTTTTAAGCGACGTCAGCTTTTATTGCGTGAATGAAACAGTTTGATAAGATAACGGCCTCCTAGAATACCAGCGTGAATATACACATGATATTATTCTACATTAAGTCCGTTGAGAGTAGAAGGTCCACACCCATAATCCCCTTCTCAACCTCTTCTTTAATCCCTCTTCCAATTATTTTATAATAATGTACCCTTTGCACATCTAACTCTTTTACACTCTGAGTTATAGGCGTGATTTATACTTCCACCGGTATTCCTTTTGATTTGAAGGGATTTTAAATTTTTTTAAATTTTTTTTTGCAGTCATTTATCTTAAGTTACATGGAACACGTTATCGAAACAGTAGGATTTGATGTCAGACAAAACGAATCGCCCACTACAAGCCTCACCCGCCAAGAAGTCCTTCATTTCGCTTGCATGCTTGGTCACGAGAGATGTGTTAGAGAATCGCGAAATAGATTCCTTGCACTCAAAAACAACGGCACTTGGTACGGTATTCACGAAATTAATATTGAATATGATACTAACTCTCAGTGTGGCTGTCGTAATTAAGAGTAACGTCCACTCCGTCTGATCTCGGGTGTCGTAGAAGACGACTAATGGTAATGGACTACCATATGGCAAAGTCTAACAACTGTACTTGATTGCGGCTTGTTATCGGCATAAGACAATCTAACATACGATTTCATCTCGTGGGTGTCGATGTCCACAAAGGTCTTTTAAATATAAGTAGATAGGTAGCAGCATCTTCGTGCATAGAATTACTAAGCACACAAAAACTGCTGTTGCCAACACGCTTGCCGTTCGTACCGTGTCTCCCTCCTTTGATATGAGGCTGTAAAGATGATGATGTGATTCCATGGGCGGAGGTAATCACTTACCATCTCGTGAGCCACCTGCTCGTTTGCCTCCCTTCTCTATAAAAAAAGAAGAAGATACTACCATAGACATAATTACTGTGTCTTGCAGAGTAGAAAAGTGGAGTATATAGTTGTTCCTATTACTCACTATTACGGTGAACAGAGATTTTTATAAATTACAAAGTCATCGGTTGCCAGTTTTGCTAGTGAATAAATAAAGCCATACTACATATGAAGTCTGAAAATAAAAAAAAAATACTGTGTGTTAAGTTTGGACAATTCTTTTATGAGTTATTTACTGTTATAGCCTTTGCTGACGTATCTATCTGTAAGGTCTATTTGTTGATGAATAGTGGACGTAAATAAAATGATGTTAGTATATAAATTGAAAGTAATAAGTAAACCTTAGATATTATCTTGTCTGAGACAGACAAGATAAAACATTCTCAATTTAATATTATTTAGAGTTGCAATATTAAATCATAACCAAATTATAAATTGTAAGAATGTGTTGTGTAGTGTACTTTACTTTGTTTTTATTTCAATGATTAGTTTCATTGACTTATCGGGATCTTAGACATAATCTAACACAGTATTCATAACTGTTGCTATATCGTCAATTATATGCATTATATAAAAATATATGTGTTATATACGATTCTACAATAAAATATCCGACACCTAAACTCATATTTATTCCCTTGTAATATAATACTTAACATATGTATTTTTTCATGAAATAGTAGAACGTGGTCCAAGTAGGCTTCAATACAAAATAAGTTAATCTCTTATTTACAAAATTTTACGAAAATTAAAATACAAAGTCACGATAGCCGAGTGGCTGGATCTCGACTTTCCAATAGTCGAGATCGAGCCGAATTCGATGCCCAGGTGGCAGGCTCGTACCAATGGGTTTTTTCAAAACCTATGTACGATTTATATCGTTAGCTTGGACACAATATACTTTTATCAATAATATTTTTTTACAAATAAATAAATACATATAAATATCTTCACGTAATTCCCAATACAGGGATAGACAGAGGTCTAGTCTAAACAATTAAGCCCCTTCGACCCACCTTCCACCGAAATATATTTTATACGAAAAGTAATATTACCGTTCTCTCTGTTTTTTATTTAAAACAGGATTGATCCAAGAATACGTCGGAACGTCTACGTAACTGGTATTAGAGAGGGAGATCAAAGTGACTTCCAGTATCTACTTAACCGAATGCTGAATTCAAACATCGCAAGCGATCAGTTGGAGATGTTGCGGGCGTTGGGTGCCGCAAAGGACCGCGATATTCTTACACAGTGAGTGTCTTATATAATATAAATACATACATATGTAACACAACGTGCAAACCTCTGAATGTAAATGTTAAGAAAAAAATAATTTTTAGATTATAAGTATCACTGATGTCGTGTTTTTTTAAATGTTTAGATCTCATGAACAATTGTTGAC
Source organism: Sericinus montela (assembly GCA_029286605.1). Classification (NCBI taxonomy): domain Eukaryota; kingdom Metazoa; phylum Arthropoda; class Insecta; order Lepidoptera; family Papilionidae; genus Sericinus; species Sericinus montela. The sequence continues at coordinate 228,191 of JAGSMR010000081.1, read as the reverse complement.
ATGTTTCGATTAAATTTAAAATTACAAAATTATCCATAGTGTGAAAAGGAGCTTTTAATGGTACAGACCCCAGAATTTTTTGTCCGTTTATCTTTGAGATCTTGATTACTTGAGTCAGTCCAATTTTTGTAAGGGTCTAAACTGAGTGAATAAAAATTATTTTGAGTGTCACTTTAGTTTTTTAAGTACTATTGCTTTCGCTTTGTTGGAGATTTATTTTAGAAGGTTATTCTATTCCCAGATTCTATTTTAATTATTTCTTTTCAGATACTTACAATTAACGTTGTCAAAGGTTGTCAGATCCCATGACAAAGTTAATTCATTCAACTACGCATTGTTGGGTAACAAAGAAAATGCATACACTGTCCTACAATTTGTTAAGGCTAACGTAAACGAAATGAGAGTGGCGTAAGTTGGAAAATTTACTTAATATAAAGTTTTTCATATAATAATTTACTCTATTTTTATATTGTAAGTCAATTGCTTGCTAATCTCCAAATCAGATATTAATGTTTTTATTTTGTCATGGTTAAATATCAGCCGCAAAATTAACTTTGTTCTAACTAAACATATATTTCCGAAGTGGTGGCAAAGTCAGAATTTGGCGCCTTATTTTTTCCCGAAAATTAGTCACCAATTTACTTTCAAAAAGACATGGGATAAAATGAGATAAAATTTCAGACCAAAGGTAAGTAATTCGGTGATGATCAGCGGCGTTTAAGAGACGAGGTAGCTAGAACTGTGAATGACAATTCGCTTGACAAACATGGTGATTATGTTAAAATCTTCTTACAGCAGAGGATTTCCTGCAGTGGACTTTAATAGACCGTTATAAAAATAAATAGTTTTTGTGTTAAATCTACAATTATTATCAGAAACTGAATATTTGTTTTCTAAGGTACTTCGAATACCATTCGTTATCACGCCTTCTTTGCCTCTTACCTTTTAACAAATTGTTGCGTAATGATTTCTTATATTTACGCGAATACTACACATTTAAAATAAAACGATTTTCAGATTTTATCGCGTTTTTTAATTAGTTTTTACAAACTAGTTTTATTTCCCGACGTTTCGGATGCTTTACAGGATCTGTGGCATCCGTGGTATCCGTTCAGTCCCCCCGTGACCACGGATGCTGTAAAGCATCCGAAATGTCGGGAAATAAAAACAGTTTGTAAAAACTAAGTAAAAAACGCGATAAAATCCGAAAATCGTTTTATTTTAAATTGTTGCGTTACAAAGTTTTTTTTTAGAAACGGTCATGAAACTTGATTAAAATAAATTTATTTATATTTTAGGTACATAGAAGATTCCCCTGCTAATCCAGTTCACACAAGCTTATCAAATCTCGCCACATATTTAGATGAACCTGAGTTGGATGAGGTTAGTAAATAAAATTTCATACAAAACTATTTTTTTGAATAATAGTTTAATGGCCTTGAAGACGTTGCGAATACTATTTCAAGGAATAGCAATTGTTAAATTACATTATTTATAGTAGTGTACCTAAAAATTACAAACCTGATATCGAAAGTACGTGTTGCTAGTAATGGCCTATGGATCTGTGACGTAATCTTTCGCTGAATGCCGAATGAGTAAGTTTTGAGTTGCACAGCAGTCTATGAAAAGAAGTTTTCTTGATGTTTCTCTGCGTGATAGAATCCGTAACGAATATATTTGCAGTAGAACCAAGGCCAGTAGAACCAGGCTCGAAATTCCGACCACGCAACAACTCGGCTATCGTGACTTTTGAATCAAAGAAATAGTAGCGATAATTACAATTTACTATTACGATTCCCGCAAGCACTATTATTCATATAGGCTATAAAAATGTATGCGTAATATGGAAGAGAAAGAGAGATAAAAAAGAGAACAAGAAAGGGAAGAATTGGCTGCAGTAGCTTATAATCAGAATAACTTTTAGCCCGTCCCTACTTCCATTAAATAAATTAGCTTTATGTGTCGATAACAATCCATGCCCAACTAATTTATGTATTTCTCGAAAACATATACACAGTTTGTATTACATATTCACTTAAGTTGTATTTGTGACTACTGAATTATTCGTTAAAATAAAAATAGTACTTGGAATAATAGTTCATAAAGTAATCAAACAATCCAAAGTTTATCATTCGAAAACAATTTTCAAATGTTTCAGTATGAAGCCTGGCTTCGGAGCACTCAGACTAATTCGCTGCAGTTCAACACGGCCATATCAGCGATTAACTCTGCACGAAACAACATTGCCTGGGGTACTTTGAATGCTGAGACTTTATTAGCAGCGGCAAGGGGTGGTGCAGTCCACTTGATGGTTTCCACTGTTTTGCTAGTTACAATGCTCATTGTCACTATGATCATTTAAAAAAATTAATCTTTGTATTTTTTCAAATGGACCCTTGTGGTACTCTTAAGGATTTTTTAATGCAATCAAAATTATGCTATTCATATTAATGGAATTGTTATTATTTGTTTGTACTTTAGGCATTGATTTTGTCCTGATGTTAGACAATGTTAAATAAACTGTTCCTTTTATGATGTTGTCTTTTATTTTAAATGTTAATACGCCTAATCCAAATCTACTTTACTACTTTTGATTACGAACTCCAGTGTAAATGTCTCAAAAGCGTCTCAAAATTTGAAACTATTATTTGAATAATGTTCCATACTGACTTGATATTGCCATTATTTGTTCAAACGAATTATTCATTACATCAAATATAAATAAGAAGACTTCACATGAAAATTTTAAAAACGCAATTATACGCATTTAAATGAAATTTGGCATACGGAGTTAAAAATGAACGGTTCCTATGGGACAGATCTGAGGCACGATTACGTTTGAAGGATTATGGTTTATTGTATAGTGAAACTAGTCCTCCGCGGGAATTTTTAGATAATAATATGGTCGATTCACAGGCAGAAACTCATACTTAGATACATTTACAGATAGATATGACACCATGTACTGATCTTAATGTCAGAAGCATTCGTGTTATGGAATAAAATATACTCAGACCCAAAGTCAGACATCAGAGTAGAAAAAATCTTTTCTACTTTGCCGGGATTATACCAGGTCGGGAATTAAACTCTGAGCTCCCAGAACTGCCAACACTTTAAAACTCGGAGTGTACTTCACTCGAAAGCGGGGATCGTCAAATAAAATAAAGATACATTACAATATTGTTTCGCATTCCAGAAAATAATCATCGTTTTGAAGATAAAATTTTATCAATTAATCATGATTGAGATATGTATTTTTTACATGATGATTATTGATAGTATAATAGTTTTAAGGTACGTACATTTTATTGCTTTGCAATTAACCTTATTCCGATTTAAATTTCTATCAGTACCTTACTTAAAACTTATCACTCATTATCATTTTATCGTAATAAATACACTTTTATAAAATAGCATATCAGTTAATCCGAATAATTTAAAACTAATAAATGTTTCTCGATACAGTGTAGAGTTTTTCATTTGATAAGGCCGGTAAAGAAAAACAGGTACGTTTTAGTTAATATTTCACTTCATTATTTACTTTTTATTAAACCTTTTTTAATATAAATTAACGATTGTTATGTCAAAGTTGACGATCTCTATAGATGAGTGGCATTAACATTCACTTTTTTTTACATTGTTTGGGGTTGGGGTGTTTGTTATACCTTCTTTGTTTCTGATACTATAACACAATGCTTTAGCTATTTACCTTAAGAAATCTATGTTGTTTCTGTTTATGTCCTTTTATTAATTGAAATAAAAAATAAAAATAAAATCTTTTTCTTTACATAATTTGTGTAATACCGTCTTGTCTAAATATAACAATATTTTATTGTTACATTTACTTATCAAACAGTGCTGTATGGTAGTTACCAAAGAAATATATAAAGTGGAAATTGTAAAAAGCATTTAATGAAAATGGGTTGCAAATTCCATGGTTAGTTCCGAAAGTAAATTCCACGTTAATGCTCTTCTTCATGCTATCTCTAGGTAAAATGAAAATTAAGACTTTGACTAGATACTGCTTAATGGAAACTCGTCTTATTTACTATGGTATGTGTGTAAGAATAATGCCACCCTCTCTCACAGAGGAGATTATGGGAAAAGCCTTTAAAATGCAATTGCAATTGGAATGCGTGGGAATCTCGAAAAATACCAGACCAAAATTCAGCAGACCGGTGACGGACAGCAGCGTCTTTGGCGTAAGGTGTCTAGTACTGCGATCGCCAATGAGATTGCCGTGGCGATTATGGCAAATCCTGTCGTACAAGAGAGGCTGATTTCCTGCAGTAAAGTTTACAGGCCGTTATGATTAATAACTATATTTGTCTATTCTTCTGGATGATACCCGAGTGGTCGGGTGGTCGGAATTTTGAGTCATGATACCCGCTTTCGATCCCCAGGCGGCAAGCTCGTACCAATAGGTTTTTCAAAAAAAACTTATGAACCAATTATGCCGTTGGCTTGGTCAGAAATACCGGCGACGGGCTCACCACCTATCACGTTGTCCCGAAAATATCTTCAGTGGAAGGTGGGTCGAAGGGGCTTAATTGTCTAGACCAAACCTCTGTCTACCCCTGTATTAGGAATTGCGTTAAGATGTTTTTTTTTCTTGATATATATACATGAATATGGCATTTACTTGTTTAAACCAATCTTAAAAAAACATTTTTTCTCTTTAATTTAACCAATCTTCAAATCTTAAATTATCCTCGAGGGTTCCATACCGCAAGTAGGAGTAGGGCTCTACTATTATTATAGTTTTTATTTAATAAGTATTGTAAATAATAGCAGATTTTTTTTTCTGTAAATAAGGTATTGAAAAAAAATACATTGTAATGTACGAATAGTGTACTTAAATTTTCAGGATCATGATTAAACTGACAATATTGTCAGTTCTACTGGCTCTTGTCAAAGCAGATTTTCCTTTGGATTTCGAAGAACCGTTCCTAAATCTTGAAAGAGATGACTCTGAGACCGTATACCGTCTCCCTGAAGATCTGGACCCTATACATTATGACGTAGAAGTTACACCATATTTTGAAGCGACCGCAAACAGAGAAGCATTCACTTTCGATGGTCAAGTTACAATTTATGTCCGGGTATGTATTCTTTTAAATTAAAAGAAGGAAACATAATTTCCACTATGCATTAGGAACTTTATTTTACCTGTCTAAAGAATGACGTTTTGTTACCCATTTCTACCAAATGTTATTTGGGATAGGTGGTGAGTCTACCGCCGTCTCAGTGTACAAGCCAACATATTACATACTTGTATACTTACTTAAATAATAATTCATATGTACATCTTAACATCTATGACTCGGGTATAAATATCCATATTCAGGATTCGAACACGCAAGCTTCAGCTCCAAATACAGGGTTACTACCAAGCATGCTATTTATGGGAAATCTTCCACGACGCCAGACTATTTAAACGACCTTCATATGTGTGTGTATTGAGTAAATGTATATATTGAGTAAATTCATTTCGTTTTAGTTTATTGAAGTTTTTCTTTATCGCCTTCACAGTCTATCAAAAGTCCACTGCTGAACATAGGCCTCCACCTAAGATTACCTCAAAGAATCCAAAGTTCCTAGCCACCTACATCCATCGATTCTTCGCAATGTTGAGCATATCGTTACTCTAAGCTGCCGCTCGAGAACCTTTCTTCCCCAATGGTTGTCAGTTCTGCGAACTGTGTGGCCGGCTCAGCATTCTAATCTTTTAGGCTATGTCGGTTACTCTAGTTAATATTATTTATGTAAATTAGAGTTAGCCATGACGTTTTAAAAACAAGCAATCTTACAGACCTTATCATTACAGGCTACACGAAGCGGTATAAATTCATTGATCGTTCAAGAGAACGTTCGCGAGATTCTTGCAGTCAGTCTCACTGATGAAGCAGGAATACCTCTCCTTGTCAACTCGTCTAATCCCTTCGAGCGTCTTCGGCAGTTCCACTTCTTAAAATTAAATTTACAAGATGGAGTGACTTTAGAGAACAATAAAATTTATAAACTGACTATTGATTACTTGGGAAACATCAATGAAACCCCGCTATCAAGAGGCGTATTCAGAGGAAGTTACAGAGGGGATGACGGGAGACTTCAGTAAGTTATTTTAATTTATTACGTCATAATTTAATTTGTTATTTATTAAAGACATTAATTTTTCAATATCAGGTTGAGTTGAATCCCCAAGTGGTAATCTCCAGGTTGGTACGATACCAATGGTTTTTTTTACATTGCTGACGATTTATGTCGTTGGCTTGGACATACAGATGACGCCGGGCTCACCACCTGTCACGTTATCCCAAAAAATGTCTTAGTTGGAAGGTGGGTCAAAGAGACATAATTGTCTAGACCTGTGTCTACTCCTATATTGGATATAGGGGAGGAAGATATTTATTAATATCTTTATAAAAACATAGTAACAATACTTCTAATTTCGTACTACTAATATGGTTCACATATGCTTGATAACTATACGCAGTAATTTTGTTCTGCTGCTTTTGGCAGTTAAAGTAATTTATTTTTCAGTTGGTATGCTGGAACACATTTGCAGCCAACTAACTCCAGACAAGCTTTCCCTAGTTTCGATGAGCCAGGTTTTAAGTCAACCTTCAAAATAATCATCAATCGACCCTCTCACTTTACAGAAAGTTTCTCGAATATGAGAATTGCAGAGAGCATTCTGTAAGTATTTCAATATAAAAACAAATAATTCGTTTTTTATCAAAAAATTATATATATTAATATTTTTGTACAATGCTATTGGTACATAAAATGATTAGTATTTGTTCTTTGATACCACAGCTCTGTTAGTACAACTTTAGGTTTATTATGTTTTTTTTAGGTTTATTACAACTTGATAGATTTTAATTACCCTACAGTAAAAAACAGCTAAGGTAAAAAGACCAGTGTTTGTTATCAGGGGTTGTAGAAGAAAATGTGATATAAACGGAACGGCACACCTGAAGCGAGTTATGCTGAGCGCTAAACATTAATTTATTTACTTTTGTCTATCACCGTTAGGCCTGGCGTCCATACTTAAGTTTATTCAGAATCTTTTCGATTTTATTTTTTCTGTTCTTGATATTACGATAGCCGGCATCAATTAATTTAATAATCCAATAATTTTAATCGAAATTTTTTGTAATTACAGTATAGGTGACCGAGTGAAAGAGATTTTCCATACAACACCAAGAATGTCCGCTTATTTAGTGACTTTTCATATTAGTGAAGAATTCACTGTAATAGCCGATAACAATGATAGTGCAAGACCATATCGAATTCTTGCACGTCCAAACGCAAGAGGGCAAGGAGCATATGCTTTGGAGGTGGGTCCACCATTAACACGTTGGCTTGAGGAGTACTTGGGTATAGATTATTATACAATGGCCGAAGATATGAAAAACGATCAAATTGCTACACCTGACTGGGCGTCGGGAGCTACAGAAAACTGGGGATTAGTTTCTTATAGGTATGTTTATATATTTCTTTATATTTATAAGATATCTTTATATTATAATCATGTAACATTGATATATAGATACCTAGGTAGAGACAACATCACATACATTCTCTGATCTCAAAGCAAGCTGCTTATGAACTTGCATTATGGAATCAGAAACAACGAAGATACCACAATCACCTAAACCCGAGAAAATTTAGATAAAGTGTTTTCTACATTAACCCGACCGGGAATCGAACACTGGATAAATTGAAAGTTGTTTAAAAGATGAAGTATATTTAAAAGTCACGATAGCCGAGTGGTTGGGTGATCGGAATTCAATACAAGAAACCCGAGTTTAAGCTCCGGGTGGTAGACCCCAGGTAGTACCAATGGTTTTCTTTTAAACGTATATAAAATTTATATCGCTGGCATTGCCATAGAGACAGGCTTACCCCCCTGTTGCTCCAAAAATGACTCAATTGACTAGTCTCTTAATTGTCATACTTTTTCCTTCCCCTCTTCGAGCAGTTTGCTCATATGGTCTTCGAAAGTTAATCTCGGCCTACCTCGACGATCACCGAAAGTTGATATTAAATCAACTTTCGCGCTGTATATTTTCTTCACCATTCATTATTTTATTTACATTTATAATAAGGATAATGATTCATTTTTTGACTATGATTGTTCTGGGTTGATATGATACCACTACTACTCCATTTCTGCCACAAAAAAGTACATTGTTACTATAGGGATTTTAATTTGATCGAAGATACATATATAGAGATACAGTGAATGTATGTAAATACTTAAAAGCTGTATATTTTTATACACAGCACTTAAATCATGCTGCAATAATACATAGTATCATGGCTGACTACGCATTTGATATTATCTACAGTTAAGATTTTTTAGGTTTGTAAGTAGCTCCACAAGAAGTTTACAGTTTCGCTTATTTTTTTTTTAATTTTAACTCAATTTATATATAGATAGGGACAACATCACATACATTGCTCTGATCTCAATGTAAAACGCTATAGCACTTGAGGTATGGGAATCGGGAGCAACGATGGCACCACAAACACCTAGACCCGAGAAAATGTAGAGAAAGTAGTTACAAATGTAGTCGTAAATACAATTTAACTATTCAATGTATGATGTGATGTTTTAAAGTATTACAATTTTGTCTTTTCCGAGGGCTTTGTTCGAGGAAATTCTTTTAACCAAAAAATGCAGTAGATGAAGTTTAAAGTTCTGTCTGAAGTTCTGATTTTAATCAACAGGGAAGTTCGACTTTTATACGAAGAAGGTGAGACCAATGCTTTGGACAGAAGGGACATTGGTACCATAACAGCTCACGAATTGGCTCATAAGTGGTTCGGGAACCTGGTCACGTGCAGATGGTGGGACAATGTTTGGATCAATGAAGGCTTTGCTAGTTATTTCGAATATTTCGCCATGGACGGGGTATGTAATCATTTTGAATGAAGATTAACTTTTTTGATGAGGTTGAAGATTTATTTTCATAAAGTCGTATTTGTAGATAACACGTGGTTGAAAAAGTGAGCTTGTTTGCTCGTCGTTTTTTTAGTTACGAATAATTCACGATATCACAATGATTTGGTGACCGGAATTCGAATCAAGAGACCCGTGTTAGATCTCCATGTTGTACTCTCGTACCGATGAGTTTTTCAAATCTTATTTACGATTTATATCGTTGGTTTAGACATTCGGATAGCGATAGGCTCACCACCGGTCAAGTTGTCCCAAAAATGTCTTTGGTGAAAGGTGGGACGAAAAAACTTTGTTGTCTGCCTCAACTTAAGGCCATCCCAACATTGGGAACAGCGTGGAGATATTTTAAATTTTAAATTATTTTTTTCAGGTGGACCCGTCATTAGAACTAGAAGATCAATTCAACGTATTCTACCTACAAAGCGCTCTGTCTGTTGACGCATCTGCTTCGACCAGAGCTCTCCAGCATACTGTCAATTCTCCCACTCAAGTTACAGGACACTTTTCTGGAATCAGTTACTCTAAGGGAGCATCACTTCTATTAATGATGAAGCATTTCGTCACCGAGAATACTTTCAGGAAAGCGTTGAATTACTTTTTGGTTGACAGGTATTTAAATATAATTCAATATTAATACTGTATCGAAAAATGTCAGTATAGTCGAGTGGTTGAGAATCACATCAAAAATCAGTCAATTTTAAGATAGTAGCTCATAAGATGGTAGCTTGCTAATTGTGGTGATTATGGCAAATCTTTCTTAATCCGTCATGAACATATCCCTATCTATATATGTAAGTATGTATTTATGTAAATCGCAATGATTATTTTAAGTTAAGTAGTAGTATATACTTTATTGCGTACCACACACATTTAAAGAATAAATACAACAGAAACAAAAAGAAATAGGTACACATGCACAATAAGGCGGTCTTATCGCTAAAGACGAAACAACCTCTTACAGACATCCTTATGACTAAAGAGGAACTGGGATTATGAACAGTAGGAACAGTAGGTGTTTTATGATAAACTTACATAAGTGAAGTTTGTAAGTAGGAGGTCATTAAGAACTCATTTTATTTTAAATTTGTGTATGGTTCTACACTAAGTTGATACATGTCCATTATAAAAACTTCAATTGATTTTTACCTAAATTGTAGGATGACACTGAATTCACTCATTTTAGTACCGTCAATATCTAGAACTCAATTACTTACTAAAATTCTAAGAAATAACTAACTTTTAATATGTTTTATAGTTATGGTTAAACTGTTACAAAACAAATCCACATAGATTATATGACGTCATTAATCTGTTCATTGACGAATATTTTTTTATTTTTATTTTACTGGGCACAGTTTTGAAAATATTGCAATAGTTCCGTCTAGAATAAATTGATACGACGGCCTCTGTGAATGAATGGCATACAAACTGGCATCCCAGATGTCAATGTTCCGATTCTATAACATGCGTGCTGTCTAGGCAAACTTTAGCGATCAGAGCAATGCATGTGATGTTGTCCCTATCTTTGTATATGTTTAATTAGACAACATCCGTGGACGAGTGCCGTAAACAACGGTTTTCAAGGTGTCGCCATTTCGAAGTCCCGGGTTCGATTCCCGGTCGGATCAATGTAGAAAAACCACTTTTTCTACATGTTATAGGGTCTGGGTGTTTGTGGTGCCATCGTTGTTATCGATTCCCATACCTCTAGTGCTTTAGCATCTTACATTGGGGTCGGAGCAATGTATATGATGTTGTCCCTATCTATACATGTATTATTTATTTATTACATTTATTATTAATTAAAATTGTTGTTGTTTCATACTTTTATATTTCTTTCAGGTCTTATGAGCACGCTTTTCCTTCGGATCTGTACAAAAGTTTTGCGAGAGCTGTAGCTGAAGACTCAGTAGTGGATAGCAATGTCAATATTACGGAGTTCATGCGTTATTGGGTCGAAGAACGTGGTTACCCTGTGTTAAATGTTAATGTTAATATGAATACTGGTTTGATGACCCTAACACAGGTAATAATACAATAATATAATATAATATATTTTCACGATGTTCCCAATACAGGGGTAGACAGAGATCTAGACAATTAAGTCCTTTCAATCCATCTTCCACTGAAGATATTTTTGGGACATCGTGACAGGTGGTGAGCCTGGAGCAGTCTTCACGTCCAACACAACGCCACCTGGGGATTCTTGCCTGGCTTGACTCGGGTCTCTTGACTCCAATTTACAACACCCATACATTTTACCGACTGGAAATCGAACCCCCCAGATCCCCTCAGATCCGGCGACACCATGAAAACCAATGTGAACGTTACTCATCCATGGAGATCGTCAAGTGGTCATCGTGATTTATTTGTAACACCACAAATTTATTATTTAACGAATGAATGTAAATCAATTTACAATTTCAGGAGCGATTCTTTATCAGTGCTTCCGAGGAGTCCCCTGATCAAGCTTGGCCACTACCACTTACCTACACTACTGGTAATAACCCGAATTGGAACAACCTCCGACCAACCCACGTGATGACCGGCAAGACCTACCAGATACAGAAAGAAGCTGGTCATGAATGGGTTATATTCAATGTGAAGCAAAAGGGTATTTTTTTTACTACAATCTTTCTTATTGTTACTGGCTTTATACTTTACGGATGGGTTTATGTAAAAAAAAATTAAGTATATAATAATAAATTTTTTTCATTCACGCACAATCCCTGACGGGGTAGCCAGAGAGAACAGATCGCCAAGTGTCACGATCCCTATATACTTCTTTCGCTTCTTTCACTTCTTTCAATAATAAAATAAAATAAATAAATATCTACACGCAATTCACAATACAGGGTACACAACACAGGGTAGACAGAGGTCTAGTCTAGACAATTAAGTCCTTTCGACCGAAGATATTTTCGGGACAACGTGACAAGTGGTGAGCCCGTTGCCGTCTACATGTCCAAGCCAACGATATAATTTGTATATAAGTTTTGAAAAACCCATTGGTACGAGCCTGCCATCTAGGGATCTGACTCGGGTCTCTTGACTCGAAATTCCGACAATCCAACCACTCGGCTATCGTGACTGTTTTAAACTGTTTAAAAAATTAAGTATATAATAATAAATTTTTTTCATTCACGCACAATCCCTGACGGGGTAGCCAGAGAGAACAGATCGCCAAGTGTCACGATCCCTATATACTTCTTTCGCTTCTTTCACTTCTTTCAATAATAAAATAAAATAAATAAAAATCTATACGCAATTCACAATACAGGGTACACAACACAGGGTAGACAGAGGTCTAGTCTAGACAATTAAGACCCTTCGACCTATCTTCCACCGAAGATATTTTCGGGACAACGTGACAAGTGGTGAGCCCGTTGCCGTCTACATGTCTAAGCCAACGATATAATTTGTATATAAGTTTTTGAAAAACGCATTGGTAGGAGCCTGCCACCTGGGGATCGAACTCGGGTCTCTTGACTCGAAATTCCGACCACCCAACCACTCGGCTATCGTGACTGTTTTAAACTGTTTAAAAAATTAAGTATATAATAATAAATTTTTTTCATTCACGCACAATCCCTGACGGGGTAGCCAGAGAACAGATCGCCAAGTGTCACGATCCCTATATACTTCTTTTCGCTTCTTTCACTTCTTTCAATAATAAAATAAATAAATAAAAATCTATACGCAATTCACAATACAGGGTACACAACACAGGGTAGACAGAGGTCTAGTCTAGACAATTAAGTCCTTTCGACCGAAGATATTTTCGGGACAACGTGACAGGTGGTGAGCCCGTCGCCATCTCAATCTCCAAGCCATCGGTAAATTCGTACATAAGTTTTGAAAAACCCATTGGTACGAGCCTGCCATCTAGGGATCTGACTCGGGTCTCTTGACTCGAAATTCCAAACACCCAAACAATCGGTTATCATGACTTTAATATTAAAGTAATGTAAATGAATAATAAGTTTTTATTCATTTATTTACATTTTAACGCACATTTATAATACGTCGGTAGACAGAAGTCTAGACAATTAAGTCCTTTCGACCGAAGATATTTTCGGAACGACGCGAGCCCGTCGCCATCTCAATCTCCAAGCCATCGGTAAATTCGTACATAAGTTTTGAAAAACCCATTGGTACGAGCCTGCCATCTAGGGATCTGACTCGGGTCTCTTGACTCGAAATTCCAAACACCCAAACAATCGGTTATCATGACTTTAATATTAAAGTAATGTAAATGAATAATAAGTTTTTATTCATTTATTTACATTTTAACGCACATTTATAATACGTCGGTAGACAGAAGTCTAGACAATTAAGTCCTTTCGACCGAAGATATTTTCGGAACGACGCGAGCCCGTCGCCATCTCAATCTCCAAGCCATCGGTAAATTCGTACATAAGTTTTGAAAACCCATTGGTACGAGCCTGCCATCTAGGGATCTGACTCGGGTCTCTTGACTCGAAATTCCAAACACCCAAACAATCGGTTATCATGACTTTAATATTAAAGTAATGTAAATGAATAATAAGTTTTTATTCATTTATTTACATTTTAACGCACATTTATAATACGTCGGTAGACAGAAGTCTAGACAATTAAGTCCTTTCGACCGAAGATATTTTCGGAACGACGCGAGCCCGTCGCCATCTCAATCTCCAAGCCATCGGTAAATTCGTACATAAGTTTTGAAAACCCATTGGTACGAGCCTGCCATCTAGGGATCTGACTCGGGTCTCTTGACTCGAAATTCCAAACACCCAAACAATCGGTTATCATGACTTTAATATTAAAGTAATGTAAATGAATAATAAGTTTTTATTCATTTATTTACATTTTAACGCACATTTATAATACGTCGGTAGACAGAAGTCTAGACAATTAAGTCCTTTCGACCGAAGATATTTTCGGAACGACGCGAGCCCGTCGCCATCTCAATCTCCAAGCCATCGGTAAATTCGTACATAAGTTTTGAAAAAACCCATTGGTACGAGCCTGCCATCTAGGGATCTGACTCGGGTCTCTTGACTCGAAATTCCGACAATCCAACCACTCGGCTATCGTGACTGTTTTTAAACTGTTTAAAAAAATTAAATGAAACATGCAAATTAATTTCTTTTTAGTAACTTAAATTGCATTTTAAGGTATATATCGAGTCAATTACGATACGCACAATTGGGAAATGCTGTCTAGCGCATTAAGACAAAACCGGGGAAGTATTCATCATTTAAACAGAGCTCAGGTAACATTTTACGTCGTTTAATTGACTTAAACTGATAATAATAAGAAGCTTTGAATTACAATTCAATTATCAATTTATATAAGTAAATAAAGATATAGAAGTCAAAGATTCTTATGATTATATAAATAAAAAATATAAAGTAACCACCTCATAGGCATACAAATCTATGACCCCTGCTTACCTAAAAGAAAAAAACTTAATGATGGCCATTAACATTTGTAAGCTACCGACAAACAAGTGAGCAATTTGAACATAATAGTTGTCTACTCGAGACGGTTTAAGGCTACTTACTTGTCTAGCGAGAAACCTAAACAGCAAAGCCAAGTACAAAAGCCAGTTTTCTTATGAATTCACTTACTGTAATAACGATTTATTAGATATTAAAAAAGTGGATTGATGCAGGTTAATGAGAACCGTTATTTGTAGACTTTTGATAGGATGTAAAGAAAGAGATAAATTAAAAAATTAAAATAAAACCATCTAATCAGATTCTCTATACAGTAGCACAATTATATTGGTGGTAAACTCACCACGATTATGGCGATTATGGTAAACCCTCCCTTAGGGATAAGTCTATGTCCCGTAATGGATTTTTATAGTTTATTAAGTAATCTGTAATTAGATTGTAATAAAACATGTGGTACCCTTGTTGTTTCCGATTCCCATACTCAATGTGTGTGATGTTGTCCCTATCTATATATGTAATAAAATATGTATTATTAATTTTTTCAGATCGTTGATGACGTGTTTGCTCTAATGAGATCAGAAAGGATATCTTTAACCTCGGCTTCCAAGTCCTAGAATTTTTAAAGGACGAGACTAATTTCTTCGTGTGGTACCCAGCAATAACCGGATTTAATTGGTTGAGAAATCGATTTTTACATTTGCCTGAAACTCTAGCCGAATTTGACGTACGTATAGATTGAATATTCATATTACACATAGCAATTACACATAATAGCTTTTTTCAAGAGTGACTATAAAGGGTAATCATGGGTACGTGAGAAAAAAGGAAGCTTTTTTTATAGAAAAGGCTGGCAAACGAGCAGGCGGCTCACGTGATGGTGAGTGATTACCGCCGCCCATGAACACCCGAAATACCAGAGGCATAGCAGATGCGTTGCCGGCCTTAGAGTTGGCCTGAGGCCCCCCCAAATTCCGGAATTCTGCACCCACCAGACAAAACGCAGAAGTTTGTTAACCTTCTACTTCACGCCGGTATTCTGTGAGGTCGTGCTACTTCCCCGGTCGAGCCAGCCCATTCATGCAACAAAAAAAGCTGATATGTGGTTCTACCACTGTTCAAAAGTTCAAAGCTCAACAAATACGTGCATTATAGGGACAACATCATGTACATTGTTCTGATCCCAAAGTATTACTTAAGGCTCTAGTGTTATGGAATCACAAACAACGAATCAGTGTTCTACATTGGTCAGTCCACGAATAAAACCTCGAACTTTAGAGATATATTCAGACCTGAAAACTTCATAATTACTCTCTGGTATTTTGTTTATTTGAGAAATCATTATTATATAGGTTATACGAACTTAGCTGTTTCTGTGGGTACATAGATAAAGTTCAATAGCTCCCGGTAATGAAATCAAATGTTTTCCTGTCGATAAAAATAACCCTTGTTTGCGAAGTCTACACGAATTTACTACCTTCGTTACTGTCAATTCCAATTACCTTAATGTTTTTCCAATCGCAATGAATTTCCAAACAGGGCCCTTCTAAAAGTATGTAATACTTTCTATATTAGACCAGCTTTCTCGTTACTTTGTCCGGTTGACTTACAAAAACTGAGTTTTATCTAATCTGTAATTGATATTTAATGTGTAGTCTATAGAGTTTAAAAGACTTCTTCTAATTGGCCCATTACTTACGGAGACAAGTTCTTACATGACAAGTACCGTGGACGAGTCGCGTACAACGGTTTTCAAGATTTCGCCAGCTCAGGTTCCGGGTTCACAAAAGTCATGATAGCCGAGTTGTTGGGTGGTCGGAATTTCGAGTCGAGAGACCCGAGTTCGATCCCCAGGTGGCAGTACCAATGAGTTTTTCAAAAACTTATGTACGAATTTCATCGTTGGCTTGGACATAAAGACGGCGACGGGTTCACCACCTGTCATGTTGTCCCGAAAATATCTTCGGTGGAAGGTGGGCCAAAGGGACTTAATTGTCTAGACTTGACCTCTGTCTACCCCTGTATTGGGAATTGCGTGAAGATATTTATTTATTTTATTTAGGTTCCGGGTTCCATTCCCAGTATCGTTAATGTAGAAAACACTTTTTCTGAATTTTCTCCGGTCTGGCTATTTGTTGTATTTTCATTGTTTTTGATTCCAAATAATAAATGCTTACACTGTGTATATTTGGATCAGAGTAATGTATGTGATGACAACATCACCTATTTATGTATATGTTTACATATGTAACTAGTTGCAAACTATATCTTTTCTATAAATTTATAAAAATCTGTTGCCACATAAAATAAATGTTTGTGACTCTAAAGGAAACCTCAATTTATTTGAATATTTTTGTCTAGTGTTCGTGATTGTTAGGACTAGATTCATAGGCATCGAACTGGTCGCTTTCGGAGCGGGATTGTAACATCGCACTGGCTGCTGGTTCTTGACATAGACACTAGTCCTGACTAGACCTGACATAGACGCTGTGGACTTAGGATTCTGAGGAACCGCAGGCATTTCAGCCGGGTTATCGTGACTCGCAGTAGGCAATGGCTAAGCGTAAGGTAGTAGAGAAGAATTAATGTAGCTCATTAGGCTGCCCATTGTGCTACCATAAAATGTAAATACCTACATTTATGTTTAAACTGTTTGTCATATTTTATTTTTTAGGGTGTGCAATAAAGTGTACTCTCTATCTCTCTCTCTCTTTCTCTCTCTTACTCTATCAACTAAACTACATTACTGTGTAGAAACGGACTCCAGGTCCACAAAGCGACCAAGGTAATGATCCATGCAGTCTGCCACAAACGGCGGCTCATGTTAGGACTAGGTTTTAATAAAGAAAATTTCTGTAAAAGACAAAAGTTTTAGTTTTTTATACCTGAAATTCTATTGTTGATCGATACAATGATCACTTTGAAATACGTACGTTTAAACGTGTATATCACGAGAACAAACGGTCACCGCAAAAATATGTTTCTCTAGCGTGATCCGCATCCCCTAGCTTCAAAGGCAGCTTCACTGCCAACTAAACCATAGAGTCGAAAACGTTTCTCTTTATAAATTATGAAAATAAAATTGCGATCATAATTATCATTGTTACACACAATAAGGTTGTATTTGCAGGCTATACTATTTCAATACTTAGATGCCGTAGTAAAGGACCTTACATTTGACGTCACCAACAATGAGCCTCTTACGAGAACACTAAATAGATTCTTTGTGCTGACTTTCGCTTGCAACATTGGCCACAGAGACTGCGTTCAAGATGCTGTTCAGAAGTTTACTGCATTGAGAAATAACGGTGTTAGGTAAACGTTTCATGTTTATTTATGTATATAATAGCGAAAAGTTACTAATGAGTTACGATAGCTATGTGGTTGGGTGATCGGAATTCGAGTTAAGAGACCTTGGGTCTCGTTTCGTTTGCCAGGTGGCAGGCAAGTACCACTGAGTTTTTCAAATTTATGTAAGATTTATGTCGTTGATTTGTATACAAAGACGGCGACAACTCTTCATCTGTCACATTATCCGGAAAAATGCCTTCAGTGAAAGGTGGATCTAAGTGACATTATTGTCGAGACCTCTATCTATCTCGTTAGGGCAACGGCGTGACTATAAAATACACCCACGAATAGAGAATTGTACTTTCTTACAGGGTAACCTCACGGCATCGCGATTTCTATTTAATAAAATTTAAAGACAACTGGGACTCATAAATATTCAATTCGCGGTCACATATTGTATATGTCATAGCTATTGACCGAGTTTTACAGCTATATATATCGCTATGTATAAACGATGTCATGATTACGCGTGATGAGTCATTCCATATATGTGAAATATATTGGCAATTTCCTATTACAACCATTACATGATCGACCAATTTCCTTCCCGTCTTGATTAGATTGTTACTTTGTCAGATTACTCTTTTAGTTTATTAAATAAGTATTTGTGAATAAAAGTTTATCACGCGATCTTAAATATATTTATCGTAGCAAAAAGTATTTACATATTTGTATTTGCATCGTAGAAAATTATTCCATCTTTCCTTACTTTCCGTTCCCAGTGTCAACCCTAACTTGAGGAGACACGTATTCTGCGAAGGACTCCGCTCAGGTGGTTATGAGGACTGGCGGTTCCTCTACCAGCGAAGAATCAATTCCAACAATCAGGGAGATCAAGTCGCTATGCTCAGAGCTTTAGGATGCACGAGAAATGAACAAGCTATAAAAGAGTAAGTATTTTTATACAAAAAAAATTATCAATTTATGAACGTTTGTCCTGAGCAATGTGTAATTCGCTTGATGGCGGTATTATTCGATAAATTAGCCCTTCACACCCAAAAAAAAAAAAAAATGAAACGTCCTGTTAATGGGCACGACTGTCCTCTATAGTTTCTGATGGAGTTCCCACCGCTGTTCTTAATTTCCAGCCTTGAAAAGGAAACATAAATCCAATAATGGACTCATTACTGTAAAATAAAAAAATGAAAGAATGATTTCTTCACTGGTTCACCATCCAACACTTTAATTTTAGTTTGTGTCAGAGCTTAATCATTATCAACTTAATATATCCAATCCCTCTTTAGCGGACTACCGTCCCATATCCATTCTTTCCTTTCTGTCTAAAGCACTTGAGCGCCTTATACACCAACAGCTGAGTAAATTTCTTTCTTATAATAACCTTCTGAACTCTTTCCAGTCTGGTTTCCGTCCTGGTCATAGTACGACAACTGCTCTGGTCAGAATCACTGACGACATCCGGCTGGGTATGGATAATCAACAAGTTACAGTCTTGACATTGCTTGATTTTAGTAATGCTTTCAATACTGTAGACTTTGATATTCTACTTGCTGTTTTAAGTTCTCTTAACATATCTCCTGGGGTAATTGGTTGGTTTCATAGTTACTTGCATGGACGCCGGCAGCGTATACGAATACATGACACGTTTTCTGACTGGTCTGCTGTCATTGCTGGCGTTCCGCAAGGTGGCGTGTTGTCTATTCTATTATTCTCTATTTTCATCAATTCGATTTGTTCACGTATTAATTCTTTCTACCACCTATATGCAGATGATTTACAAATTTATTTGCAATGTAAGATACAGGATTTACCTAACACGATTAATTTAGTTAATACAGACCTAATCAGCATCTCTAATTGGTGTAATTCGTTTGGGCTCAAAGTAAACCCTTTGAAGACCCAAGTCACTATCATTGGAGGCACTAATCTAATGTCGCGTGTAACTTTATCACAGCTTCCGCCGGTACTTTTCGAAGGGATCGTTATACCATATAGTGACAAAGTCAAAAATTTAGGCATTACTTTTGATAAAACATTATCTTGGGTACCACAAATGAGTGAGCTAAGCAGAAAGATGTTTGTCGCAATAGGTTCTCTCCGAAGATTGCGCAACATACTCCCCATTCCTACTAAGATTGTGCTGGCTCAGTCTCTCCTCCTACCGATTCTTGATTACGCGGACACTTGTTATCTTGACCTAACCGAAGAGCAACTTAAAAAACTTGAGCGGCTTCAGAATTATTGCATAAGGTTTATATTTGGGTTGCGAAAATATGAACACATCTCCGAATTCCGCCTTAAGCTCAAGTGGCTTCCAATTCGCCTTCGCAGGAATACTCATATTCTTCATCTTCTTTACTGCATTCTGTTCAATCCCAATGCTCCACATTACTTGAAGGATAGATTTGAATATCTAAGTAGTTTACATTCTTTTCCACTCCGATCACAAAATAATTTTCTGCTAAGTACTCCAAAACACTCTTCTTCCTTCTATGCTAACTCTTTCACTGTAGAACTAAATTAAAACTTCATTACCTATCCTTTTAATAATCTGTCGTCTATTGCTTATAGAAAATTTGTTTTCCATTTAACTTCTAATCCTTTATATATAATTTCTTTGGTATAATTAATTTATATGGTATATATATATATATATATATATATATATATATATATATATATATATATATATATATTACGTATTATTTTGTACACCCTTTCCGCTTTCTTTAGAAGAATCCTTTTCCCTAAGGTTGCCTGGAAGAGATCGCTGTTTAAGCGATAAGGCCGCCTTTTGTACTAATGTCCATTATAATTGTAATTTCTATGTCAGTCTTGGTGTACAATAAAGAATATTTTACTTTACTTTACTTTTATAATAAATAATTGGCGGATAAAATTCCACTATCTATCACAAGATCTTCCCCTTTTTCTATGTGTTTGACCTTTTCCTTATAGACGATTTGTGAACTTGGCAAGCGTATTGACGATTACATAGGCATATTTCCCGTCAGAGGTCTAGCGGGTCTTGAAGGTGAATGAACACTTTTACGTTGTACTGACAACATACATGATAAATTAATTTGTATTAATTATTATATATTTATCAAAATAGTTATGGAAACAGAAACAAATTTTAGCAAGCAGCCAAGGATACTGTGTGGGCAGGACTACGTAAAATAAGTTGCGCACGAACATAACGCATAACATAACATTTGATTTGGTTTTATACCCCGGGGTTTAAAAAATTTTTTACCGATAACACAAATAAATTTCTCTTAGAATCAGGAATTTTGATAAATTTTATACACACCCAGTGAGTTGGTAGATCCTCTGAAACTAGTGCAAAGATTCCTGACATTACTTCAATTCTTAACACTTCTTACCATTCCCAATATAGGATAGACAGAGGTCTAAATAATTGGTCCTTTTGACCCAACTTCTACCGAAGATATTTGGGACAACGTGACAGGTGTCGAGTCTGTCGCTTAATTTATTTCCAACGATAAATTCATACAAAGTTATGAAAAAACTCATTGGTACAAGCCCACCACTTGGGGTTCGAATTCGGGTCTCTTGACTCAAATTCCGATCACCATTATAATTAACTTTTTTCAACAGATTTCTAGAAATGGTTCTCAGCGACGATGTGAAAGCACAGGACAGAGTTAACGCACTGACCTTCCTCTATGCAGGCAATAGGAATAATGCTAAGGTGGCGTTGCCGTTCATAAAGGAAAGGATAGCTGACATTAGAAAAGCGTAAGAATTCCATTTATATTTAGATAAGTAACATTCCAGTCCCTAGTTACGTAACTTCTACCTAGTTTAATTAAGTACCTGGGTCACCAAGTTTAGATCGGTTAAAGATATAGCTTATATGACGTAAGACGTTTTAATTAAGGGGTTTATGTTTTAGGTAAAAAAATATCTTCACACAGACAGTAGTTAGACAGAGGTCTAGACTATTAAATAATAGGTTTTTTGAAAAATTATATAAGTTTTTAAAAAACCTACTAGAACGTGGCTACTATTTGGGGATCGAACTAGTGTCCTTTGACTTGTAACATAAACGATTTATTACAGAGTTTTTACAGAGATTACACCCATTTATACGTAACATACATACGTAACGGCTTCTTAAAGTAAAGGAGAGACTTTCGTCCTGCAGTGGACTTTACTGCAGGACGAAAGTCTCTCCCACGGAGAATTTGCCATAATCGCCACGCACTGAAAGCGGATTGGCGATCGCAGTACCAGACCACTCGCACCTTAGACGCTTCATCTTCGGTCTTATTAGGTTTGTCAGATATTCTTTCGTCAGATTCGTACACCCATTTACCTATCAGCTTTTGTTGTTGCATGAATGGGCCGGCTCGACTGGGGAAGTACCACGACCTCACAGAGTAACGGCGTGTAGTACAAGTCTAACAAACTTCTGCGTTTCGTCTGGTGAGTGCAGGTAATCGGGGGCCCACACACCCCCCTCCCCCAATTCTTGGGTGTGGAGGGGGGGGGCACTCTAAGGCTGGCAACGCATCTGCTATGCCTCTGGTATTGCGGGTGTTCATGGGCGGCGGTAATCACTTACCATCACATCAGCCACCTGCTCGTTCGCCTCCCTTTTCTATATAAAAAAAAAGTTAGTAACGGAAGCTCGTATTCTGGAATCATAAACAGCAGAGGTTTAGCAGTATGTAATTAAGTAATTAATAAAAAGTAATTGACGACGATTGTAGGAGTGGCCTATACGCTGGTTTTCATGGCGTCGGCAGCTTAGACTTCCCGGTACGATTTTGGGTCGATTCAATGTAGATACAACTTTATCTACAAATTCTCGGCTCTAGGTCTTTTGGTATCTTTCTAATTTCTGATTATATAACCCGAGTGTTTTAGTTATATGTTTTGGGATCTGAATGTTTTTATGGGTATTAATGTTTTTATTTATTATAATAAAAAAGAAAACATCTTCACGAAATTCCCAATACAGGGGTAGACAGAGGTCTAGTCGAGACAATTAAGTCCCTTCGATCCACCTATGGTGAGCCCGATGCCGTCTTTATGTCGAAGCCAACGATATATAAGTTTTTAAAAAACCCTGCCACCTGGGATCGAAATCTGGTCTCTTGGTTCGAAATTCCGACCACCCAACCACCCTGCTATACTGACTTCATATTCATTATTATTGTAAATGTAGCCTGTATCTGCTCATGATTATATTTTACAATCTTGAAATCATATATTTGCACAGCGCTTACGGATGGATTAGTAGGAGATTATTCCGCAGATTAGCTTGTTTGTGAGCGTTGTCTCTGACAGATTAATAATTTTTTTTTCAATGAACGAGTGTAATGAAAGAAAGCCAAGCTCAATCAACTCATTAATAGGTTAGTGTGTACGCTTCTAAATCTCGGTAAGTATGCAAAGCTTTCACATCAAACATTAACTGTAAAAAAGTGTTTTAACAATGTAAAAGAGTATATCAATGATACTAAACCCTGGGAATAAGTTGATCGCTCTCATGTAATTTCTAATTAAATTGATGTTCTATTATGAATTTCTTTTGTTAAAAATAAAAGTGTACCTACGGAATCTCTTCCGTCCGTTTCATTTCCGTTAGAGGAACCTCATTACGAGAAGGTGCTAGATAAAAAATTATGATCGATGGATGTAATATACAATATGGGGATGATTTGATTTGAATGCACTAAAATATTTTTTATATCTTTCTTTTTACCTATAGGGTCGTGCTACCTGCATGGTTCCAAAGCGTTCTTAGTAACCTGGCCAGTTATCTAGACGAGGAAGGTCTTCAGGATGTAAGTAGAGAACTATTTGGAAATAAATAAAATGAATAAATAAAAATGTAAATATCTTCACGCAATCTGTATTGGGAATACAGGGGTAGACAGAGGCCTAGTCTTGACAATTAAGTACCTTTGACCCACCTCCACCGAAGGTATTTTCGGGACATCGTGTCAGGTGGTGAGCCCGTCGCCGTCTTTATGTCCAAGCCGACGCTATAATTCGCACAAAAGTTTTTGAAAAAACTATTGCTACGAGCCTGCCATCAGGGGATTGAACTTGGGTCTCTTGGCGCGAAACTCCGACCACCCAACCACTCGGATATCGTGACTTTTTACTACTGTAAACTGGTAGCCCAGTTTTAATGTAACGTACTTTGGTCACATGTCTAGATGCCATTATTTATAGCCATTGAAAATCAATCACATAACAGTAAACCAATAGTTAAGGAGAGGAGAGGGCATAACAGCAATGTGGCAGAGCTGTCACGAGGCTATCGTGACTTGATTGATTATATACACTAAAATAAATTTACTTGAAGTAGTACCTGTTGAGGATTTGTTAATAACTATATTTTATTAGTAAGCACGAGACGACCTTCGTGGACGTGTGGCGTAAGCACCGGTTTTCAAGGTGTAGCCACTTCGAGGTTCCGGTTTCGATTCCCGGTCGGGTTAATGTAGAAAAACCACTTTTTCTACGTTTTCCCGGGTCTGGGTGTTAGTGGTGCCTTCGTTGTTTCCGATACCAATGCCACAAGTTCTTTAGCATCTTATTTTGGGATCGGTACAATGTATGTGATGTTTTCCCTATCTCTACATGTATTTATTTATTTATTTATCATTTAAAAAAGAAAAAGAAATATACTATAACTAAGGCCGCGACGGGCTCACCACCTGCCACATTATATACGAAAATATCTTCGGTGGGAGGTGGGTCGAAGAGACTTAATCGACTAAACTAGACCTCTGACTACCTTTTTTTTATAGAAAAGGGAGGCAAACGAGCAGGTGGCTCACGTGATGGTAAGTGATTACCGCCGCCCATGAACACCCGCAATACCAGAGGCTTAGCAGATGCGTTGCCTCCATTACAGTGCCCCCCTCCCCCAGAATTGGGGGGGGGGTGTGGGCCACCGGTTACCTTCACTCACCAGATGAAACGCAGAAGTTGGTTAGACTTCTACTTTACGCCGGTATTCATGTAACAACAAAAGCTGATGCGTGGGTACCACTGTTACCACTGTTACCACTGTTGTACCACTGTTATTGGGTATTGCGTGAAGATATTTATTTATTTATTTATAAATATACTATAATAAATTTACTTGAATTACTTGTACATGTTGAGAATTTATTAATAATTATGTTTTATTGGTAAACTTTACATTACTTAAACTAATTATACCATAAATATATCTAAATAAATGTTAAAAATTTTAAAGTAACTTTGTCTATATATCTGTTGTGCATACACAAACTGCTGGACCGATTACGATAAAATTTAGCATGGAGATATCTTGAACCCTGGGGATGAACATGGAATACTTTTTGTTATTAAATTAAAGAGAAATTAAAAAAATCACCTTGCACGGGCGGGACCCGAACCCACGACTTATGCCATACCGTGGAAATGCTCATAACTCTGAGCCACCGTACCCTACATGCATTAGTTGAAATTTTAAATCTCTTTCTATAGAGAAAATTCATTGTTACAAATCTTCCTTCTTGGGATCTAACTCGAATCTCCTGATTCAAACTTCGATCACCCAACCACTCTGCCATCGTGGCAAATGAGCAATTAAATTCAAAATTATTTCTTAAATAATATGTAAATTTAAAATGCTTTAAATTTACATCAAAAAATTTTATCAAAATCAAATAATTTAATACTATTTATACTTTAGTTTAACCTGATAATGAATACTCGTTATAATCCGATTAATTTATAGAGATAAATTGTATTCCGTTTTCAGATGGAAGCATGGCTTCGGGCTAACCAGTCAGCGGTTCCAGAATATCAAACCGGATTAAATGCTATTGCATCTGCTAGAACGAGCATGCAATGGGGAAGAGAGAGGGCGAACATGATATTAAGAGCAGCTAGAGGATCTGCTACTGTTGCTGTGCCTACTCTTATGTTGTTATTGACCACATCTATTGCACTCATGATTAGATAGACTTTTCGTTGATAAAACTTACCTTTTATAACTATCTATTACCTACTTAGTTGTAGTGTTTAATAATTTATGAAACAATTAAAATTCTCGAAAATTCTAAAAGCAAACAACAAGAATGAGATCAAGATTATTAAAAGATGTAAAGAAATTTAATTTTATTTATATACTGTTTGCAGTTATATGTCGAATTTTGTTTTCAAAATATTTCTTTAATTATAAATAAGACTTTTGTGTAATTTATTATGTAACATCATTAAAATGTGATTTTTTTTTCGTTGTTTTTCTTTCCGGTATATTTTTATAAATAAATAAAAAAATATCTTCACGCATTTCCTAATACAGGGGTAGACAGAGGTCTAGTCTAGACAATTAAGTCCCTTCGACCCACATTCCACCTAAGATATTTTCGGGTCAACGTGACAGGTGGTGAGCCCGTCGCCGTCTTTATGTCCAAGCCTACGATATGTAATTCGTACATAGGTTTTTTGAAAAACCCATTGGTACGAGCCTGCCACCTGGGGATCGAACTCGGGTCTCTTGACTCGAAATTCCGACCACTCAGCTAAGGCTAAGCTTTTCGGAATATTTTTATAATTTTTCATAAATTATAATACTGTTCAAAAAATTATTATAACATAATAATAAAATAAAATAAATATCTTCACGCTATTCCCAATACAGAAATAACATTCCCAATACAAAAATATACGTTTTATCTTCATGCAGTTTCCCAACATTAGGATAGGCAGATATTTAGACTATGAAATGTATCGTATTGTAGCCGAGCTGGTTTTTATAAAGTACAGTTTCTGTATGTTATGTAGACAAATTCAAGGTCTAAAGCAAGTAAATCTAGTAATTAAAAGTCGATATGTTTGTGTTAATCATTTCATTAACATAAAATTAATTTAAATTCTATTTATCTTTTGTGAGTTACTCCTTGTCATTTACTTAGTGAGTCAGCCTAGTTAAAACCATTATAATATTCGTTTTTAAGAAGTAATATACTCAAATGGATCTTTATATATTATTATTATTATTTATTATTAAATAAATTAAGGCATATATCAATTTTAGTCATAAATCTGAAATTTCAAGAATCGACTAACAAGTCTTCTTGACACATAACCCTTATCAACGCTCCGTTGATAAAGTAGCACTTGAGATGCCTCTTATCAAATCCTAATACTTTAGAGTGATGAAGATGACACAAAGGTAGTTTCCACAATATACTGTCGAAGCCAACACGTCAGGTATGTAAAATAATTACAGTTTTTTATTGACATTTATTTACAATAAAATAAATTAAAAAGTCACGATAGCCAAGTGGTTTTGGTGATTGGAATTCGAGTCAGGAGACGCGAGTTCAATGCTCAGGGCTCACCAATGGGTTTTTTCAAAAACTTACGAATTATTAAAATCCTTGGCTTGGATATAAAGACCGCGACGGGCTCACCACTTGTTACGTTGTCCCAAAAAAAATGTCATCGGCGGTTCTTGTCTAGACCTCTGTTTATCCCGTGTATTGTGAATGGCGAGAAGATATTTATTCATTTGATTATTTCATGTAGCATTTTGTATTTATCAGGCAACTCAAAGGAACTGATGAGTTTTTGAAATATCGATCTCGCTAGAGTTTGGTCGGCATGCACGCATTGGCTCGTACTTCACACATTGCCTGTGAGAACAGATCGCGAAGTACCACGATCCTTATATACCTACTTCTCTCCTTTTAAATTCATCATTTTCTTTTTAAACACACTCTAGTCTAGTCTAGATATCCGAGTACTCTTGACCTCCTTCGAACAATTTTCTCACATGGTCTTCGATAGGTCTCCGCTCACCACGACCCTTATTTAATATTAAATTTTTGAAACACAATTTATTTAAAATATGCTGTTTGTATAGTGGAGTTTTGAGACTTAATTTTGGGTCGGAACGACATAATTATCCTGTCCTCTGTCTACCTCTGTATTAAGAATGGAGTGAAGATATTTTTTTTCAAACTTTTTGTATTGGATTTGTGTTTCAATGCAACTTAAATTCTATTTAAAGGGAGTAGCCTTATACAGCCCAAGAACGCAGAAAATAATTTCAATGACGGGTATAGAAGTCACCATCTGTAGACAAAAATATATTTCTTTTATCTTCACGCATTTCGTCCTTTCGATCCACCTTTCACCGAAGACATTTTTAGGGAAACTGACCGGTGGTTAGCCTGTCACCGTATTTATGACCAAGCAAACACTATAAGTCGCACATAAGTTTTTCAAAAACACATTGGTACCACCTGGAGAACCAATTCGAGTCTCTTAACTCGAATTACGAAAACTCAATCCGAGTGATATCGTGTACATTTTTTTTCATTTTCACACATGTCCTAATACAGCGTTAGCCAGAGGTATAGACAATTTAGTAACTTTATTCTATATTTCACCGAAGCTTATCTTAGGACAACTAAACAATCTTTATGTCCAAGCCAACGATATAAATAGAACATAAGGTTTTGAAAAAAATAATAATTTTTTGGTATTAAAATTGCATAAAAAACTTATTGGTACGAGGCAATTTCCTGTGGATAAAACTGAGGTCTCTTGTAATTCTGGTCGCCTCACCACACGGCTGTCGTGATTTTTTGAATATCTAATATAATATTTATACTTTTTTTTCAGCAATGCTTCGATACTTACTAAAATTTGTTGCCGTTAGTTTAATTCTAGAAAATGTTTACTGTGATACGAATTATAGACTGAACACGCCAATTGTGCCGTCATCGTATTCAATAATTATAACACCATATTTTGACACTGGCGATAGCAAAGCATTAACTTTCGACGGTGAAGTAAATATAATATTTACAACCACGTCTAATATAAATCAAATCAAACTACATGCGGAAAATTTAACATTCTCTGCTTCTAATATAACTTTGACCAGTGGTTCGGCAAACATCGCTCTTAGCCCAGAAAATGCGCTACAGTTTGATGAAAAATATACGTTTGCTATGATCAACTTAAGAGATGAAATAAAAAATGGAAGTGAATATAACTTGAAAATAGTTTACGAAGGACCTATTCGAAAGGATTTGAAAGGATTCTACAGCAATAGCTATTACGAGAATGGAGTTAAAAAGTGAGTATTATTTACTTTTATTGTTCTTTTCTGTATAAATTTAATTAGTTAATATCACTCTCAATCTCATCAAAAGTCATGATAGCCGAGTTGTTGGGTGGTCCGAATTTCGAGTCGAGAGACCCGAGTTCAATGCCCAGGTGGCAGTACCAATGAGTTTTTCAAAAACTTATGTACGAATTTCATCGTTGGCTTGGACATAAAGGCGGCGACGGGCTTACCACCGGTCACCTGTGAAGGTGGGTCAAAGGGACTTAATTGTCTAGACTTGACCATTGTCTACCCCTGTATTGGGAATTGCGTGAAGATATTTATTTATTTATTATTATTACTCTCAATCTCCCATTCAGTGATTATTATATACTCAGTGATTATTATATAAGTTACTTTAAATCTGTGAAGCCCTAGTAAAACCCCGAATAGCGACATGAGACTAGGTTTGTATGTATATATCTCAGTCACGATAGCCGAGTGGTAGGGTGATCGGAATCCGCGTCAAGAGATCCCGAGTTAGATCCCCAAAGGCTCGTATCAATGCGTTTTCTCGAAATTCATGTACGATTTATATCGTTTGCTTGCAAAAGACGGTGACAGGCTAACCACCTGTCACGTTGTTCCAAAAAATGTCTACGGCGGAAGGTGAGTCGAAAGGACATAATTGTCTAGACCGTAATTGCCTACATCTAAATAAGTATTTTACTGAACCGTAGTTAGTTTATTAAACAGTAGTTGTAACTCTCAGAGTCCAATGGTTCTCTAAGGATTTAAATTAAATTTTAGGAGGAGATTGCTTATACATGTATAGATACATTATACTCTTAAACATCATATAAATAAGGGCCTGTAAAGAAAATATTCTACTGTAGGATATAAAAGATCTCCTGATATATAAGAATTGTCACTTTTGCCAGGCTTGATAAGAGCATTTGTGATTTCAGCACCACAGCCTTGCTCCTTAGACGCTGATATGCGTCATCGGTCTCAAATTTGATCCACAGAATATATTTTTTAGGATAACGTGACTGGTGCTATGCCTGTCGCTGTCTCTATGTCCAAGCCAAGGATATAAATTGTACATAAATAAAAAAAACCTTTACGTGCCTATCTCCCGAAGATCGAACTCGGGTCTCTTTTAATTCGAACTTTGATCACCCGAGCTATCTTGACTTTTATTGTTATAATTATGTTAAAGATATACTATAAACATGCCCACTGTCAAAAATCATTCAGTAGCACCAATACTAATTAACACAGATTTATCATAAATTATTATTCCAAATTGCAACCGTAATTGTTGTTCCAAATTTAAACTCACATCGGACGAGTCACGATAGCCGAGTGGTTGGGTGGTCGGAATTTCGAGTCAAGAGACCCGAGTTCGATCCCCAGGTGGCTCGTACCAATGGGTTTTTCATAAACTTATGTACGAATTATGTCGCTGGCTTGGACATAAAGACGGCGACGGGCTCACCACCTGTAACGTTGTCTCGAAAATATCTTCGGTGGAAGGTGAGTCGAAGGGACTTAATTGTCTACACTAGACCTCCGTCTACCCCTGTATTGGGAATTGCGTGAAGATATTTATTTTACTTATTAAATTTAAACTTGCTGACAAATTGCCAATGTCTTCAAAGTAAGGACTAGTATGAAAACCACTCTTAAAATATTAAAATAACGTAATAAAAAAATAAGATCTTGACACGATAACTGTAACATAACACTTAAAATAATCCAAGTATTTCTTATCTGTCTGCGACAGTTGAAGGAGCAATCTACAAACAAGCAGATAATACATTCGTGTATTGCAAAATCAACAAATGACTGATCTTAAGTGTCTATAGATATACTTAAGGCAGTTGTTTTTGTAATAACCCATTCTCGTATGGTAACTATGGGTAATTAACAAATAAACTGTCATTATCAGGAATCGTAGAAGCATAGTGTTAAGGTATTTAAAAAAAATATCTTCACGCAATTCCCAATACAGGGGTAGACAGAGGTCAAGTCTAGACAATTAAGTCCCTTTGACCCACCTTCCACCGAAGATATTTTCGGGACATCGTGACAGGTGGTGAGCCCGTGGCCGCCTTTATGTCCAAGCCAACGATGAAATTCGTACATAAGTTTTTGAAAAACTCATTGGTACTGCCACCTGGGGATTGAACTCGGGTTTCTCGACTCTAAATTCCGACCACCCAACAACTCGGCTATCGTGACATCGTATATTATATAAATTTTTTTTAATATAAGTAATGTTGAAGACCTTGTAATCTATTTCATTACCAGTTCTGCTGCAGATTTGCTAAAGACTAAGTAGTACAACTGTTCTGATAACTATTACTATCTATTCTATCTATATACTATCAGCTACTGGTTTATTTTATTAGATTTTAAAGATTTCAAAACCTCTGTCTCTAGTTTTTATTTAATTATTCAAGCTCAAAAATAAACCAATAAATTTTCACAAATAAAAAATTTACATATATGGTTTAGTGCTCCATATAGGCGTATTTGTAAATAAAATTTAATTTAATGTTATGTGTAATATATAAGTATTAGGCATAATTATAATAAAAATCTTGACTGAAAGAGTTCAACTTACGGTGGCTAGCTTGATAAATAGCATAGCCAAGATACGACGCTGTTTATTACAGTAAGTATATAAAATGTTAATCCAAGATTCCTATGTATAAAAACAGAAAGCTTAACATCGTCTACATGTGAAAACCCTTAAATTTTTAAAACAACATTGCAATATCGTATCTATTTTTACAACTGCAAAACTATAAGAAAAGTAAAGTGTAAAATATTAAGCTATAACGCGGACTCATAAGACGCGATAGATATTGTTAATGCTGTTAAGACACATTTGAAAGAGATTAAATATTTCACCAGATGCGGGTTGGACACTATGGTTCTGTAAATAGATAAGATCGGATTCAATCCACGCCATGTTAGTTCCTTTTTAAATCTTCTTAATGTTTAAAAACAACAAACAAAAATTTTTTATACTGTTGACAGGAACATAACGAAATCAATTTAATTTCCTGAAAATCAAATTTTACAGATGGTTGGGCGCGACTCAAATGGAACCAACACATGCAAGGAAAGTATTTCCGTGTTTTGATGAACCTGCACTAAAAGCTACCTTTACTTTGACTATTGATAGGCCAGCAAATTACCAGCCTTCTTTGGCAAACACAGAATTGCAGACAAGAATTCAACTGTACGTATTTTGATTAAATATTAAAATTACTTTTAAATCGCATTAAATATATCTTTTAGTTACTCAGCATCGAATGAAATTTATTTAATCAATATTCTCCATTCATTTATTTCATTTATTCCATTCATCTACATTTTAAATTAATATTATTCAAATTCTTCAGATCCAATGGTTACGTCCGTGAAGTCTTTTATCCGACACCAAAGATGTCAACATATCTTGTGGCTTTTCTTGTTTCCGAGTTTGAGGCCGGGGCAAACGTGACTACAAACACAAATGAATTTGGCGTTTATACAAGACGCGAGGCGAAGAATCAGAGTGCATATGCCTTCGACTTTGGATATAGAGTCGTAAATGCATTGGGAAATTATTTCGGAATAGACTACTACTCTACTAATAATAACTTAAGACTGGATCATATTGCTTTGCCTGATTTTAGTTCAGGCGCTATGGAAAATTGGGGTTTAATTAAATACAGGTAAATTTCACGAAGTCGTTTAACATAGCAAATAATTTAAACTTTAAAATAAATAACTATGAAACAATATCAGGCCCAGAGAAGAATTTCTCATATCGAATACAGAAATTGTAGATTGCTGCACGATGCTCGCAACAAATATTGATTTTATTAGATAACATATAATAATATTGCATAGAAAAAAATCATAGAAGGCATATCACAAACAACTTTGTTGTGACATAACATTTGTTAATAACTTCTGAGTATAAGTTTATCTCTTCACAGACTTAACTTTAATTTTCAATATAAAAATAAATACAAAAAATTACAATTTACAAGTGCTATGTTTTTAATTAAATGAACAAATATATTCAAGCAATTTATGCTTGAATAGATTTGTTTTATTAGATTGTCAGATAATTTTAATCAACCAGCTAATTCCAATGTAAATACTTTCAACGTAATAGGAGTTAATGATTTTAGTTACAACGGTGTTCGTAAGTTCGTTACGTTCGTAAGTTTATTTACAGAGAAGCATTATTGCTTTACGTGCCCGAAGTTTCCACTCCTTACTACAAGTACAGAGTGGCTCAGATAGTTGCTCACGAAACAACGCATATGTGGTTTGGAAATCTTGTCACTTGCCATTGGTGGAGCAACACGTGGTTGAACGAAGGATTCGCCAACTACTTCCAGGACTATATGACTGCTTTGGTATGTAATCTAATTTTTCTTTAACATTAAGATGGAGGATGTGGCAATGGAAATGTCAACTTCACCTGAGTGTACTCTGATTTTCAACGCACGTACAGATAGATAGATAGATAGTGTATTCTCCCTTTATTGCATACCAACACAGAAAATATACAGCATAACATTTATTAAGATAGGCAGGGCTGTGGTGATAAAAATAGCGGTCTTATTGATACTAATAGATAGCTAATAAAAGAAAGGAATTAAGAAAAGGGAGGAAAAATAGAACAGGCCATAACGTAGACGTTAATCTGCGCGGTGGTGGCTGCGATGCATTGGTTTAGACAAAGTAGTTTGGATTTTACATAAATTTAACATTTTTATTAAACATTTCAGTTAAATTTTATGCAAATTATTATTAGATAGAAATGCGAGTATTACATATTGGCTGTATTCTCTAAGACCAGTAACACATACAATTCAGTTTATCTATGTGTCATCAGATTATTAAAATCTCTCATTTGTTGGTTAATTTTATTTACTGTTCTATCTTCACACATTTTCTAAATACTGTGGCAGACAGAGATCTAGACAATGAAGTTCTTTCGACCCATCTTTCACATGAACTTTTTTGGGACAAAGTGACAGGTGGTTAGCCTATCGCCATCTTAGTGTCTAAGCCTAGCGTATAATATTAAGTATATTAGATACAAATTTATGTAAGTAAATATTCGCATGTAAATATAGACCTTTATGACTCGAATATACACATATTCATCGCACAAATGTTTGCCCTTAGCGGGATTCGAACCCACAACACGTGTTTTTAAGACAGGGTCATTAGGAACTAGGCTATCAGGTCGTCTCTTATCAATTTAACCATCATTACCATATTAGCCTATCCGAAGTCCACTGCTGAACATAGGACCCTCCTCTTGTGGGGGGTGGTCCTACACTGCGTTTGCCTGTATGAGGTTGCCACTTGAGAACCTTTCGTCCCCAGCGGTTGTCAGTAATTATTCAATAAGTTAATTATTTAAGTTAATTATTTAGTAATTTAAGTTAATTATTTAGTAATTTAAGTTAATTATTTAGTAATTTAAGTTAATTATTTAGTAATTTAAGTTAATTATTTAGTATATTCAGTAATTTTGTAAGTTCAATTAGGTTTAAATTTTAATTTGATATTATTTTAACAGTGGTAGAGCCACGCATCGGCTTTTGTTGTTGCATGAATTGGCCGGCTCGACCGGGGAAGTACCACGACCTCACAGAATACCGGCGAGAAGTAGAAGTCTAACAAACTTCTGCGTTTCGTCTGGTAAGTGCAGGTAACCGGAGGCCCATACATCCTCTCCCCCAATTCTAGAGGGGAGGGGCACTCTAAGGCCGGCAACGCATCTGCTATGCCTCTGGTATTGCGGGTGTTCATGGGCGGCGGTAATCACTTACCATCATGTGAGCCACCTGCTCGGTTGCCTCCCTTTTTAAAAAAATATTTGTGGAATTATATTTACAGATCGAACCAGATGTGGGGTCAGCAGATATGTTAGTAATTGGATCAGTATATTCTGCGTATGATGCCGACGAAACACCAGACTCGGCAGCTATAACAAACGAGAACGTCAACTCTCCGGCAGAAATCAGCGGTCATTTTGGTACCATCACATATCAGAAAGCAGGTTCAGTTATTCGGATGATACATCATTTGATGGGAGATGATGCTTTTAAATTTGGACTTAATGCTTATCTTAAAGCTAAGTAAGTTTACATTTGATTATTTTCATATATTTTTATCGTTAAATATTGTATCAGTGTATAATTAGACGACCTCCGTGGACATCCGTGGCCCATGGTTCGGTTTCCGGACGGGTCAATGTAGAAAACACTTTTCCTACATTTTCCCGGGTGTGGGTGTTTGTGGTAGCTTCATTGATTCTGATTCCATACTACAAGTGCTTAAACGCTTGCTTTTGGGATCACATCAATGTATGTGTTATTGGTATTTTCTATGTATGTACGAACGCATGCATGTATGTATCTTTTATTTAACTTTTTATTTTTAATATTTTACAAATTTAATTACTAATTTAATTTAAAAATACAAGGTTATTTTAAAATTATAACACATATCGTTAACAGTGAATTCAATGTCGGTTACCCTGACAAGTTTTATACAAGTTTGCATGCGGGAGTAGTTGCTTTTAATGCGCTCTCAGCCTACCCCGAAACCGATGTAACAAATGTGATGAGCTCATGGATTTCTCAAGCTGGTCACCCACTATTGCAAGTTGACATCAATTACGAGGAAAACACAATTACTTTGACACAAGTGAGTTTACATTCATTATATTTTTACTAACTACTAGTTACCTACCATAAATAGCGATAGATGTCGTTGACAGTGTCTTTTTTTTGATTTTTTTTTAATTTATTATGATTTTTAAACATTCACTCCGGTTCGTGCAATACTCTTGTATATGTAATAGTTGCGAACTGTTACAAAATAATAAATATCTTCACGCCATTCCCATATATAGGGGTAGAAAGAGGTTTAGTCTAGCCAGTTATTTCCCTTCGACCCACCTTCCACCGAAGATATTTTGGAACAACGTGACAGGTGGTGGGCCCATCGCCGTCTTTTATGTCTAAGCCAATTATATGAATCGTATAATGGGTTTTGAAAAAAACCCCTTGGGTACGAACCTACCACCTGGGGATCGAACTGGGGTCTCTCGACTCGAATTCCGATCACTCGACCACTCGGCGATCGTGACTCAACAAAATAATAAATACACATAAGAAAAGTAACAAAAAAATGTGTTATTTTTCCTTTGGTGATAACAACTAAACTTTAAGAGAGATGTCAGTAGAGTAATAAAATTATAACGTCAAGTTACGGCTTATATTTTTTTAACAGTTCAATGTTATCCCATTATAACGTCTTTTAATAGCGGTATATTATATTTACAGAAACGTTTCTACA
Source organism: Sericinus montela (assembly GCA_029286605.1). NCBI lineage: Eukaryota > Metazoa > Arthropoda > Insecta > Lepidoptera > Papilionidae > Sericinus > Sericinus montela. Next base: position 191,986 of record JAGSMR010000081.1, on the reverse strand, counting down.
TAAATTCTACAAATGAATCGGATGAACTGTATAAAATACCAATAACACTAACCACAGGGCTGGCTCCAAACTTTGAAAACACCAAGCCCTTGCTTATTATGCACAATAAAACCATTACAATTGATGCGCAAGTTAAAGAGGCGGAGCGCAGCTGGGTTATTTTCAATTTACAGGAAACCGGTAAGAACTAGTTGTATTTCAATAATTTACATTATGGGTATTAATGACTTGACAAAAAATGGTTGGATATGCAACACCATTGGTTAAATAAGCCGCAAACTAGATTGGGCAGAAGAGTACCAACACATGGACTTTATATGCTTGTTTAAAGTGAAGTTTTAAACCTAAAAAAATCCATAAAGTAATTGTATTATACACTTGAAACTATTGAACAATTGAACGTTTTTTATATTAAAACTTTATGTGATGATTGCAATGTGAATCCTCATTAAATACATATTAATAAACATCTACAAATAAATAAAATTGACAACATCACATCGTACATTACTGTAATCCCAAAGTAAGTAGCAAACACTTGTGTTATGAAATCGGAAACAACGAAAGTACCACAAATACTCAGACCCAGACAACGTTGAAAAAGTAATTTTTATATGGACCTGTCTGGAAATCGAACACGGGACCTCAGAGCAGACGAAACCATAAAAATCGGTGTGTTCGATTGTCCAATTGCTTGGTTATAATAAATAAGAAGCTAAAAAATATTACAAGAATAAGATTTAGCTATTAATAAGAAGTTACATATTAAGCAATTCTGTGCTGGGCAGCTGCGTCAAAGATGAGAGTTTTCTGGTATTGTGGTAGCCAAACTGAATTCCTAGCATTGCAAATATGAGAAATCTTATTTAAAGCTATGTCCTGAACTTGATTTTTATAGATCGTCATCGTCATCATAATCATAGCAACCTATCATAAGTCCACTGGTGAACATAGGCTTCCTTCAAATATAGAAGCTACTTAGAGCCGTCCTGTGCCATCTGCATTCATCGACTCCCCGCAACACTATGCAGTTTGTCACTCCATGTTGTGGGAGGGGCCATTATACACTGCGTTTGCCTATGCGAGGATGCCCCTCGAGAACCTCAAAGGTTGTCAGTTCATCGACTTTTGTGGCCGGCCCATTGTCAATTCAATGTGCTGGTACTTACGGCTATGACGGTTACCCTGGTTCTACTGCGGGTGTCTTCATTACGGATTCTATCACGAGGCCGTATATAAAGTACATTGCGATACTTAAATTTTAATCGTTTTAAAGACTTATAAAAGTGAATTGTCGCTATAATGTATTTTTGGCAGTATAAGGCAGAGTAACAATTTTAACGGAATCTGAATATTAATATTTAATCGCTGACTTATATATAATTATAATATTATATCTTCACGCCATTCCCAATACTAATGTCTAATTTCTACCCTTGAGACAGAGGTCTAGTCTAAATAATTAAGTCCCTGCGACCCAGCTTCCACCGAACATATTTTTGGGAAAACGTGACAGGTGGTTAGCCCGTCGCCGTCTTCATGTCCAAGCCAACAATATGATTCGTACATACGTTTTTGAAATAAATAAGTGCTAGCTTTTACAAACGCACATAAGTTTTTTTAAAAAAACCCATTGGTATAAGCCGGCCACCTGGGGATTGAACTCGGGTCTCCTGGCTCGAAATTCCGATCTCCCAACTACTCGGATATCGAGACTTTCAATTATATTCGTACATTATTTAACATGAAACTGTTTACAGGTTTTTACAGAGTGAACTATGATTTGGAATCTTGGCGACTAATTGCTAAAGCTCTCAAAGGCAATGATCGTGAAAGGATTCATCATCTGAACAGAGCCAAAGTAAGTAAAAGATATTTACGATAAAATTTACTTGTACCGATAGAAAAAAATTGGAATATTAGTACTCCATTAGTACTACGACTTGACTAGAAATTAACTATCTAGAAATCTGTTTTTCTGGAATTCTTTTCTCATTCTCTATTAATGAACTTTTGACTTGATTCTGAGATTAAAGGCACACCACTTTTTATAAAGCGTCTACATCAAAGTTTAATTTTTTTTCCGATTTTCGACTTTCTTGTAACTATTTATTACTAGAAGCAGATTTAATCACTCGATATATTATGCTGAATAATAAAACATATCTATTAACTTTTTTTTCAGATTGTGAACGATTTGTTCGCTTTCTTATATGCGGATGAAGTTAAATTTGATCTCTTATACGAAGTTCTAGACTTTTTATCAGATGAAACACATTTTTCTGTTTGGAATGCAGCAATCCGCGGTCTCAATAAATTAAGGACATCTTATTTGGGGACAGATGCTTTAGAAATTATCGAGGTACGTGTGTTTGAAAAAATATTATTTGTTTTTTAAATATAAATAAATAAATAAATATCTTCACGCAATTCCCAATACAGGGGTAGACAGAGGTAAAGTCTAGACAATTAAGTCCCTTTGACCCACCTTCCACCGAAGATATTTTCGGGACAACGTGACAGGTGGTGAGCCCGTCGCCGCCTTTATGTCCAAGCCAACGATGAAATTCGTACATAAGTTTTTTGAAAAACTCATTGGTACTGCTAACTGGGGATCAAACTCGGATCTCTCGACTCGAAATTCCGACCACACTTTTTAAATATTCGTATTACGGAAACTCATCTTTTTTTACAATATAAAAATTTTTTCCTTGTGACTATTGTTCTTTTCAAATTTATTTTCTTAATAAAATTAATAAAAGTTACACTATTATTTATTTTTTTATTATATTTATAAGACTGCGAAAGCATCAATTACGTTTAATGATTTTATCATATTAAAAATGATGCTATTTATTCATGTTAATAATTGTATACAACTTATGATTTTATTTAATCATTTACGCCAGCCATAGGCGGATAACGTACTAAATTCTTAGCATATTGTTATTATTTGTAATGTAATCTACTCAATTTTCTTAAACTAGGACTATGGACTGCAGCTTGTCGATACTATTATAAACAAGCTTGGATACGATGTGAAGCCAACTGATGATTTCGTGACGCTCAGAAACAGAATGCAAGCACTGGAATTTGCTTGTAAATTGAGTCATCAAGGATGCGTAGACTATACTGTTGCGCTATTCAGAGGATTAAAGGAAAATGGAACCGAGTAAGTAGAAATTGTTCTCTAATCTGTCTTGGAATTTTATTGTGTACTGTAATCAGCGTAAGTGATATACTACTCCCTATTTCCCCTTGGGTGTAGTAAGAGACTTCTGGGGGAGAAGCCTTGAAAATACAATTGACTATCGGTTGATGGGCGGGTAAACCATCTCGAAAAATACCAAACTAAAATTAACTTGACCAATATAGGAGGAGCAGCGTCTAAGGTACATGGTGTCTGGCGCTGCGACTGCCAATACGTTTGCCAAGCAAAATTATTAAGGTAAACTTTATTATACGAGAAAGGTCTTGGTCTTGAAAGGAAAAAAATATTACGATTATTATGGTCATTGCAGTCACGATAGCCGAGTGGTTGGGTGATAGGAATTTACAGTTAAGAGACCCGAGTTCGATCCCCAGGTGGCAGGCTATTACCAATGGATGTTTCAAACTTATGTCCGAATTATGTCGTTGACTTGGACATAAAGTCGGCGACCACCTGCACGTTGTCCCGAAAATATCTTTGGTGGTGGGTGGGTCGAAGAGACTTAATTTTCTAGACTAGACCTCTGTCTACCCCTGTATTGGGAATTCTGTGAAGATATTTATGTTCATATTTTAATTTATTTATGTCTATATTAATATTGTGCAATATTTTGATAAACATAAAAAAAAATAAGTCATAGAGAGTAGTAAGACACGACTGCGAGAAGATTTTTGAACCCCGGAATGTCTGGTAGCGAGTCAGACAACGAAATCTTATCAATTTTATAACTTTTATCGTCCAAAATGGTGAAGAAAATCCTCCTTCAGTGATAAGATTTTTATTTTGTTACATTTGTTTGATTAGTGCAAATCTGTAATCTATCTTTAAAACTTTTATTTTGCTCATTTCTCTAATATTAGATTAAATTGCGTGTATAAACAGAGATAATTAAATATATTAAATGTGTAGTTTTACTTTGTATTCTATGAAAAACAATTTAAAGTTACGACGTTCATGCTGTATTAATTTTTTATCGAGACATTATTATTTCTTTCGCGAATTTTTCTTCTTCAAATGTCTTCAAATGTAGTAAAATAATTTATATTCATCTTTACGTATTTACCCAAAACTGAGGTAAACATAGGTCTTTTCTTCGACCAACCTTTCAAGTCTTTTTGCGGAAACGAGACAGGTGAGTCTATAAGTGGAGGTGACGTAAATTTTCCATAAAATAAAATTGTGTGAATGTTAGAAACTCTTCAGAATCATATGTTGTAAAACTATCTGTTTGTTTTAATTACTCCTTTGTTCTAGAATATCACCAAGCCTCAGGCCCGTAGCTTACTGCAGCGGTCTGCGGTACGGGAATGGCGACGACTACGAATTCCTTTGGCGTCGCATGTCTACGACAAACGTTGCCAATGAGGCTCGGATTATCGGAGATGCTTTAGGATGTTCGAGTGACAAAGCTCAGTTAAATAAGTATGTATAATTATTAATTTGGTAAATAAATCTTTATTAAAATGTTTTAGTTTATTTTGCATGTAGGTAGGAATTTCTAAGATTATTTGAGCTGAACTAACTTTTCGAGGAAGCCCAGCAGCTACTAAAAGTTGTTGAACTCGTTGAGAGAACTTTTCAAACTGAGATGCGAATCCCTATTGTTATATTTTTAATTGTTTTAATTACGACATTCTAATACATGAGACAGATATTTGAGTTTTAAAAAGGTTGTCCGAGCTATACAATAATTTGGTTCCTATTGGCTTAGTATTTAATGAAATATTTTATTAGTGAACCTCAAATTGAGTTTTCCCTTGTTTTTTTTTTTCTGTAGCTGGTAGGAAACTGATGCCGGCTTGTACAATAGAACGATGAAACTATTTGTTTCACCAATTATTGTATCATCAGTTTTATTACTATAGGATAATAAATAATATTAATAATAACAAATGATCGATGAAGCTCATTTGCTTCATATATTTTTAGACACGTATATTATGCCTATGTTTTATCTCGAATTTACTTTGGATTTAAATATTTGTAACTATTTTAAGTTCGACACATAATAAATCTACCAACTTAATAGCATAAACAAGCTTTACACAAGAGTTGGCAAAGCACAGCTTTTGATTTGCAGGAATTCACAATGTTATACTGCCGACGCTTTCCGTGTGGCTTTGATGTAAAAAAAATACCTCGTTGCATACTCTCCGTGGGTATCAGAGACATTTAGACAAAAACACATAAAAATATTCCCTTTTTTACATTATCTCGGGTCTGGGTTAACATGCCCTCCAACCTAACACCTTCGTAGTTTCTAATTCCATAACACAAGATTTAGCTACTTTAGGATCAGAGCGATGTATGTGACGTTGTATCTATCTATGTATTTATTTATTAGTCATATACAGTATATACCATCTCTAAAATGAATTTTAGTGACGAGCAGTCGCAATTGAGATGCGAGGTTACTGGTTACTGAAGTGGCATTTTATTGCCGGTTTAGTTAGCTGAAAAAGACATTAAGTGATTATAATATTCGATGTTCGCAGATATCTCGTCTCCATGTTGATCGAAGATAGTCCGATCAGGAGCAGGACTTAACGGTGCCACTGAGCAGCGTCCTGTCAAACTATAGCAACGTAGATATTGTTCTGGAAGGTTTAAAACAAAACTTTACACTTTGGAATGAAATGTGAGTAATTTTCTCTTATGGTATTAAAATATTTATAAGAACAATTTAACAGTTCAACTAATGGTAAGGGAGTGCTGAAACACATAGCACATAGCACTTGAATACGATTTAGTAAAATGCTCAGATGTTCCTCGGTCTTGATAACTCAATCAAGACTACAGAAGTAAGAAATAAGAGGCCTTCAGTTCTTTAATACTCTACAGTTGTGACGCTGCTATTTGGCGAGAAAAAAAGATACGAGGACCCAGACGATCTCTTGACTAGACTAGACAAGTTATCTATTACCATTTTTATATTTAAAAATTTAATATTCCATAATACTAGGGCCTTAAACCGAAAGTGGGATTTACTTCCAGCTAACTTCAATTTTATGATCACTTTTGGCTACGTATTTGAAAGTGAAAGTAACATTAGAAACCGTACAAAGATACAATTTAAGTTGTTTTGTAATAAAATAAAAAGTGTTTTAAAAAAAAAAAACTAAAAAACACGCTTTTATGATGAATTAAACTTAATAAAAGCGTGAAAAATCATAAATAATATTTTTAATAAAGAATAAAAAATTCACTGAACAATACATATTAGCATTATTCTAAAAAAATAGTGGAGTGCTTTGTGATATATCGTACCGATTGAATATTTTTGACAACTGATTTATCGAGCACCCTATCGTCAGCCTATTGACCTCAGTACACCGTAAAAGAGTCACGAGTTAATTAGAGTTATAGTGAGAAGAGATTTAAGATGAGTGTCTATCTACAACGATGGGTCCGCGCTAAGAGGTGACTAAGGGAAAAGTCTTGAAAATGCAAATAGCTATCGGCAGGTGGCGAGATGAGCATGTTGAAAAATATAATAGTAATGATTTCTTGTATTTATGCGAATAATATACATTTTAAATAAGACGAAAAAATTTTCGGATTCTATCGCGTTTTTAATTAGTTTTTGCAAACTATTTTTACTTCCCGACCATATAGAAATAATTTATTTTCAAATATTAAATAATATTAAAATATTTTTTCAAATACTACAAGAAATATAATTTTAAATTTATTAAAATAAGTAATTTAATAAAATAACATTTTTTGTTAATATTATTTTCGTAATAATGAAATATTATTATTACGTAAACAATAATTTATTTCGTATAACTTCAGTTTTGCAATGGTTTTTATTAAAATATTTTTATTGATATTATTTCAATAGTCAAAAAATTTAATTTAGTAAATAAAAAATAATTGCCTAACATTTCATACCCGTAAATATTTATGTTATAGATATACAACTATGGACTCTGTGCTTTCGACTGTAGCTTCAACATTACACACCGAAGATGAATTTAAAAAGGTAAGAAATACTACTATATTATATATATAATGACTTGTAAAAGTCCACTGCAGGATGTAGAAACAGAATTATGAGTTCATATTCACAACGTAATAAGTTTAAAAAACATGTGACATTTGCAGAATCCAATTAAGCAATACGAGTATACTAAATAAAAGAAAAATTCTTATAAATAGAAAAGCAGAGTTGCGTGGTAGTTTGACCAAATTATTTAATTATTAATGCTGTGAGGTGCCACTGATAGAAAATACACAAGGGTTTCTTAAACCTCTCTTATTTTCTTAAGGGAAAATCCGTCTATATTCCATGATGAATGTATCCCGAAATATACATGCTGAGAAGGAACAATAGTGTCAAGAATACAAGTATTTCACATTATAACCACCAATCCGAATAGCAAGGATGTCGATGAAGGCAAATTTAGTCACTAGGTTGTAACCCACCAAGATTAACTTTTTATAAAGTTTTACATGAAAGAACAATCGTAAAAAACAGCTCCCTCAAATTAAGTAAACGGTGTTAGTAGTAGTTCACCTTGCAATAGGTTCGCTATAATACTCAAAGATATTTACGAAACCTTTCCAAAACTAATAACTATGGAGAAAGTGACGTAGAACGTTCCCGAATGATAAGGAAATATCGGCTAATGACCGAATAGATTCGTAGCATGCCATTTCTGATCGTTAGCGTATCCCCTATTGAAACAGTTCAAACAATGGCGGGAGTATCGGTCATAATGAATGTATGCGTAACACTGAGTGATGTTTGAGAGCCGGTCATTTGGGTCACAGCGACAAAGCAATTAGTTGAGAGGGGGTCAATAAGGGCGTTTTCATTTACGTTTAAAAAATTTAAATTTGTAATTACGAGAAATGCTGTTTAATTGATACTGAAAAGAAGGTTACGGTTTCAAATAAAAAATATACATATATTAATGCTGTTCCCGGCAGATTTGCCTGCGTGGAAATCATTTATTTTGAAAAATTTTGGATTATATTACAATATTTTCGGAACAAAATGTATTACACGTTCTTGCTACCTCTATGGCCAATCTCAAGTAAATGAATAGACTGATAAAACCAACTATTGTGATTATTTTGGATTTAAGCCGATTTAAAAGTCACGATATACGAGTGGTTGAGTAGTCAGAATTTCGAGTCAAGAGACCCGAGTTTGATCTCCAGGTGGCACGTACACACGCTCGTACCAATGGGTTTTTCAAAAACTTATGTAAGAATCATATCGTTGGCTTGAACATAAAGACGGCGACGGGCTCACCACCTGTTACGTTGTCCCGAAAATATCATCGTAGGAAGGTGGGTCGAAGGGACTCTACCCCTGTATTGGGAATTGAGTGAAGATATTTATTTTTATTTACTCTACCGTTCTTTCTATTAAAGGTACCATATTTAGTAACTGTATAGTGATAAGACTAGTACAGTGTTACATGTATAATATATATACAAAAGTATATTATACATGTAAACATCTCACCAATATCTAATTCGAATACAAACATTCTTCGAAATTCGCCTAATAGTCTGGCAGGATGCCATTACCATATTGCAAAATATGCTCGTAGCCTTCAACGCGAAAAATTATAGGTTTGTAAACACTGACTAATTTGACCCATTATGTTTATATACATATGTGCGTAGGGATATAGATATAACGTCATATGCTTGACCTAATCCCAAAGTAAGTAGCTAGAGCACTTGTGTTGTGGCATCGGATACTACGAACGTGCCTCAAACATCCAGACCCGAAAATGTAGATTATATATTTTATTTTATTTCTCTACGTTTTTGTACATATATTTATGACTTTGTCATTATTTCAGTTATTATTTTGTTACTAACTCACGATAGCCGAGTGGTTGGGTAGTCGGAATTTCGAGTCAAAAGACCTGAGTTCGAACTCCAAGTGGAAGGCTCGTACCAATAAGTTTTTCAAAAACTTATGTACGAATTATATCGTTGGCTTGGACGTAAAGGCGGCGACGGGCTCACCACCTGTCACGTTGTCCCGAAAATATCTTCGGTGGAAGGTGGTACAAAGGGACTTAATTGTCTAGACTAGACCTCTGTCTACCCCTGTATTGGGAGTTGCGTGAATATATTTATTTATTTATTTTTATTTTGTTACTATTAATTATTTTTTTGGTGTAAAACAGATTCCATTCATTAATTCAATTCACATAAATTAATTCAATTCATTTTAGGTATAATGAACAGGAATACCTGTCATGGTGCCCCACTTAATCTTTGGTAAAATGCGGGTTGAAAATTTAATAATTTTTTTACCAGTATTAGGAATACAATAGTCGAAATTTATTTATTTATTTATAGCTTTACATTCTAATACTTACGATTCGCGAACTATGACTAATATTACCGACCAGATTGCTGAATCAGACATCAGTAATGATGTGTTTTAATCTGACCGTAGCATTAGCCAGAGTTTGCGTATATGAAATAAAAAACCAATAAATATATAGTGTGTGGGTAAAAACACAACACATTCTTAGTAGAGAACGCAAGTGTTATAGATGCATCCTGGAAATGTTATTATAACTTTTTTACAAGAGAGATTTTTGTTTCAGTTCGAGGATTGGCTGACTTCGTGTACACAGTGCACTGAACAGTCATTGGTATCTGCTCGGGGTTCCCTGGCGAAGGCGCGAGCTTCAGCCGCGTGGGCCGAAGACCACAAGTCAGATATCCTGAGAAGCCTTAAAAGTTTCGGAACTTCCACATCCGCATCCTTCATTATGATTTTCGTCTGCATTTTCATGTCTCTTTATATTAAATACTAGCTGTCTCCCGCGGCTTTGACCTCGGTTTAACACTTAACGCGGACCCCTAATTATTTTTATTAATTAAAAGTAGCCTAAGTTGTTCTTTATAACATCAGCTATCTGTCAGTGAAAGGCCGGTCAAAATCGGTATAGCTATTTCAGAGATTAGCTGGAATAAACAGACAGACAGACAAAAATTGTAAAAAAAATATTTTGTTGTGTACCGTATACCGTATTCATATACATTTAGTAAAAAACGGTTATTTCAATATTACAAACAGGCATTCTAATTTTATTTATATGTGTAGATTGATAATTGTACATACTACTAAAAATGAATTCGATGAAATGAAAAGCGGGAACACAAAAAAACACAAAAAAAATCATCTATAGAATTTAGCCTGCGAGAGAATGAGATAGAATACATCGAAATCTATATTATTCTGAAGGTTATACACGTATAGTTCTTCGTGTATTCTATAGTATACACAAACTTTTATGTACAGTTTCATTGTTTAGATTAGTAATGGTAACTGAATGTGCGTTACTTTATATGAAAATCTGTTTATAAGTGAATACTGTTTTATATTTTAAGTTATTGTATAAATTTGTAAAAATATTGACTTAATTTAAACGAAGAGACGATAAGAGATTCCGCTCCACTAAAATATTAGAATAGTGAAATTGTATTTATCATTACGACAAATAAACGGTATATTCTCATATTTTATACTATTTTTTTACTATGAATTAAAATAAACCATTAGGAGCACCTTCAAAAACTGCCACCACATCTCGCACCTTTAAGTCTGTTTATTATTTTCTGCTATTTTAAGAGATGTTTAGATAACCATAAAATTTTTCATATCTTACGCCATTTTAAGGAAAGTGGTTTTTGCGCCCGAAATATGCCATTACGTCTTTACGTCACCAAAGCTGGCCTTAATCAACCATTTATTTATTTACTTATTTATTATTCCTGTACACACGATATTTAAAAACAGAGACACAATAAAACAAACTTAATACGAGTACAAACTCACAGCTTATTTCAATTTCAAATATCTTAAAAATTCGAAAAGTCACGATAGCCGAGTGGTTGGGTGGTCGGAATTTCGAGTCAAGAGACCCGAGTTCGATAACCAGGAGACAGGCAGTACCAATGAGTTGTACAAGAACTTGTGTACGAATTATATCGTTGGCTTGGACATAAAGACGGCGACGGGCTCACCACCTGTCACGATGTCCCGAAAATACCTTCAGTGGAAGGTGGGTCAAAGAGACTTAATTGTCTATAATAGACCTAAGCCTACCCCTGTATTTGAAATTGAGTAGAGATATATATTTACTTATTTTATTTATTCCAACAGGCCTATTACTGGAAAACTTCTCATAGGATACGTGAAAAAGGAGATGCTCTACTTTGTACATAAGCTTTCCATTAGGTCGATTCTTTGCCCAGGTGCATTTAGATGAGTTAGCAAAAATTCAAATATTCTAAATTCAAATGATCATAAATATATATTTGGAAGCGCGAGACCTCCCAATGCTCTTACTTCCATACTCAAAGTCTGTAAAATTCAACTGCAAGACATAGACCACTCCAGTAATGAGTTATCTAACAACACCACGGTAGCAGAGAGGTTGTGTGATCAGAATTCGAGTCAAGAGACCCGACTTCGATCTCCAGGTTCGTGCGACCTATTACCAATGATTTCTTTCAAAACTTATGTATTTATATCCACTGCGTGGACATAAAGACGGCTACAGGCTCACCTCCTGTCATGTTATCCTAAAAAATGTATTCAATGAAAGGTGGGTCGAAAGAACTTAATTTTCTGAACTACTGTCTACTCTGTATTGGGAATGGTGTGAAGATATTCTGTAATGTTTACTAACAATACTGTTGGCTGTTAAAATAGATAAATATCTTTTCTTTTTTTTTTAAAAACACGTTACAATTTAAAATGTAAAAGTTGTAACATGGCAGTACACTGAATTAAGACTTGTTTGTCACATTAGTAACATTTCTATCCGTATATGAGAATCAATCAGCAACAAGCTATGATTGCTGTGTCGGTGAATGTAGACTGTGTTCTAAACACTCCGGCGCCGTCCGTTCACATAATACTAGAGCACTATTAACTATAATGATATATATATATATATATATATATATATATATATATATATATATATATATATATATATATATATATATATATATATATATATATATATATATATATATATATATATATATATATATATACGTTTATATATGTATATATATATATAGTTTTGGTTGTAGACAAAACATTCATAGTATTGCAAATACGCGATTATACTTCTTGCATCTGTTGATATGACATGAAATATTTCATTTTTATAGAACTCAGAAGAAGACATTTTCTTCTTAGAATAGATTTATGATTTTATTTTATACATTATAGATTTTGTCGCGGCAAAGTTCGAGCTGTTGGCTATTTTTCGTGCATGCAGGCCCAGTGGAGTATTTTGATGACCCGACGGCCAGTGAGCTTGCCTTAGAAGCTAAGGGCTGTGAGTTCGAACCCAGCTAGGAGCAAGCATTCGTGAGATGAATGTGAATGTTTGTACTGGAGTTATGAATGTTTATAAGAAAACATAATTTTTTATTTATTTTAATATATATCTATTTAAGTTTTTTGTACCGTAGGTGTAGACAGCGATACGCTCACCGCGTGTCACGTTGCCCCAAATAAACTTTTATAACAGGTGGATCGACAATACTCATTTGTCTAGGCCTTATCAAAGTATTAGGATATTGCCTGAAGATTTAAAATCTTCAAATAAATAAGTAATGGCTGAATAAAGAGCGAGAGAATATCCTTATGTTTTTCTTGCTTTTATTATTATTATTCGACTGAGTTAATCCGATGTTTTTAAACTATCAAACAATCTGGCAAATAAACAATACTATTTAGCAGGAAGGCTAACTATTATATGTAAAACGCAACACGGAGACTTGCGCGGTAATGTAGCCGTAGCATAAGCGATTGAAGCAATAATTACATTGATATAACGAGAACCTGGATACTTTCAAAATTTTATTTTCTAATACTTTCTACATGATATCAGTGAGGCAGGCAGTGTGATATTATTTTCAAAAATCAATACATCTGCTCTTAATTAAAGTATTAAATTTGCTCATAACTGGGGTAGGCAGAGGTCTAGAAAGTTAAATCCTTTCGACCCTCCTTTTACCGAAGCTTATTTGGAACAACGTCAGGTGCAGAGCCTAACGCCGTCCTAGTGTCCAACTAAAATATACTTAATAATAAATAAATAAATATCTTCACGCAATTCCCAATACAGGGCTAGGCAGAGGTGTAGTCTAGACGACTAAATCTCTTCGACCCACCTTCCACCGAAGATATTTTCGGGACAACGTGACAGGTGGTGTGCCCATCGCTATCTTTATGTCCCAGCCAACGATATTCGTACATAAGTTTTTTTGAAATACCCATTGGTACGTGCCTGCTATCTGGGGATCGAACTCGGGTCTCACGACTCGAAGTTCCGACCATCCAACCACTCGGCTATCGTGACTTTTGGTATAAAATATACTTACAAAGATATATATTGAAATACATAAAAATTTACATGATATAAACTTCCATAATTCGAGTGCAAAAATAAATATGATATACATCACACAAATGTTTGCTTCTAGCGGGATTCTTACCCAGAATCCTGACCCTCGACGGCAGGGTCACTACCGTCTGCTATTATTATGAACTAATTACATAATAGTGACTAAGAGAAAAAATATCTCTTGAAATTTCATTAGTTACTATAATAATGGGTGTTAAAACTTATCTAAATATACTTAAGGACTAAAATTTAAGTCAAACTAAATTATGTACAGTAATAAGTTTTTAATGTTGTCACCAGCTCTGAGGTCCCGGGTTCGATTTCCGGACAGGATGATGTAGAAAAACCATGTTTTCTACACCTTCTCGGGTATTCGTACAAGTACTTTAGGATCAGAGCAATGTATTTGATGTTGTCCCTATCCATGTCTTTGTATTTATTACATATTAGTAAATGTTTTTTAGATTTTTTCGTTTGTGTAGATTCTCGCTGATTTAAAAGTCCTCTGCTGAACATAGAATATTAATATATTATATCATACGATAATGGCAAATGGAAGTACCTACTCCTCGATCAAAATCTAATATGTAACATTTTAGGAACTTTCAAGTCTTTCTCTGCCTCTATGCCTCATACTAATGAAATAAGAATATTATGAATATTATTATCCAAAAAAATCAAACAATAAAAGCGCAAGTCGAAAAAAATATCCATCCAAATTACAAAGATCCACAGTGATATAAGCGTTACCGCAGTTTTCATGCGGGTTTTTAGTAAAAGAGCAGACGTGGTAGTTCTAAAAATATTGGTCAGCGTTGGCGCCAAGGCGATACTTCGAGCGAAAAACAAAACACAGTACAACGCGTGACGCGCGTGGACGTGTCCATATCATAAAGTGCAGAAAAAAACAATATGTTTCTCCGCGTAATACATTTTTTAATATTTTTAAAAACGATCGACGCGTATTTCGCCGAGGAAGAATGCCTTAATTATACAGTGTACCCAGTGCAATATGAATTAACAATTATCCCATATGTTTACGAATCTGGTAATTCGTATTACGATTGTAATATGGTAATTACAATTATAGCGAATGCACCCAATGTAAAAGTGATCGAGCTGGACGCTAGGGATTTGGAAATTCGGTGGGATTCCGTGAAAGTGTTGGATGGAGATCTGGATTTGGTAAACAAACATAGACCTTATGAGTATGATAAAAATAAAGGCAAACTGTACATATATTTGACCGATTCGCTAAAACAATACAATGTGCATAAAACACAGTATTCAATTAAAATTACATTCAGCAAACATTTAAAAGAAGAGGACGATGGAATATTTGTTGTGAATTACCAAGAAGGCGAAAAATTTAAGTAAGTAGCAAGAAACTTTTGTCAAAGAAATGTAGTAGAAATAAATTACATTAAAAATTAATATTATAAAAAAATAAAAGTATGTTTTAAATTAATTTATCGAAATAGTTTTTTCACTATTAATTCTATTTGTTATTTTATTTGGTTACAGTTTTGTTACATAAATATTTATTTATTTATTTATTTATTTATTTATTTATTTATTTATTTATTTATTTATTTATTTATTTATTTATTTATTTATTTATTTATTTATTTATTTATTTATTTATTTATTTATTTATTTATTTATATTATTGGTTAATTTCATCTCGGAGTTACATAATTGTATTTTAGTTATAATATGCAACGTATTAAGCGGCATATTAAAAGTGTTCGTAACAACTGTACATACATACATCCACCTTAGACGTTGCTGCCCATTATTCTGTTATTTTGATTATTATGGTCTGATTATTTTGATCCGATATTTTTAGATATGGTTACCCCGCCATCTACCGGTTGCCTTAACGTTATTCAAGGCTGTTTCCCTTAGTCGCCTCTTACGAAACCCTCGGGAAGAAACACATTCTTACACCGTTACCACACGGTTTGTTACTAAATTTAAAATGCTTTTATATTTGAATCACTACAATAATAAGACGGCGGGTTCGAATGTTTGACGCGCGTTTCGCAGTCTGCACCCTTAAGCTATTGAGTTGTTGACGCTTTTGGTTGTGGTAGCTGGTTATTGGAGTGGAGGGTGTGTATGTTCCTTAGTAGTACTTAACTCTGAATTTTTTGGTATGTTCAGAGGTTCTTATTCATTCGGGTTATATTAAGAATTACTAAATTAATCTCTAAAAAGAATTATTAATGCATAATTATGTTTACTGTTCACAAACTCTATACATTGATTGTAGACAGGGTTTTTTTATCTTAATGAATTTTCCAGTGTTTTAGAAGTGAAAGGTATGAAATTGCAAAGCGGTCATCTTGCCATAATGTACACGGAATACAGTAGAGCTATATATTTTTACTAAAGAATAGCTATGAAATTGTATTTAAGACTAGTAGGTGCATATTCGTCACTCATTTTCCAATAATAGGCTAGCCAGAGGTCTTGACAATACATACACAGATAAGGACAATACAAATACTTTGCTCTGATCCCAAAGTAAGCAGCTTAGGCACTTGTGTTGTGGTTACTGCGTTGTTTCTGATTCCATAAATCAGAAACAACGAAGCATCCACAAACACCCAGACCCTAGAAAATGTAGAAGAAGTGTTTTCTACGTTGACCCGACCCGGAAATGAACCCGGGACTTCGAGAAGAGGACCCCTTGAAAACCTTTATGCTACACGGCCACGGAGGTCGCTTATGTATCTTTTTATTTATTTATTGGTCATTTACGATAAATATCATCGCCTCTCGTCCACGGATATCATTATAGACGAATTAATTCTTTCGACTTAAATTTCACCGCCGTTTATTCTATGACAGGTGGAAAATCTGAATGCTTTAAAGTTGGATATAAGCTCAAAAAGCAAATTCAACAGACATTCGCATCAGCTAATAGCAATCTCTTACGATTATTTATTTTTTAAGCTTTAAGCTTAAGTGTAGATATTTATGTCAGTTTTGATATCCTAGAATTCGTTTAGTAGATACTTTTAATTTTAAATCAAATTCTTTTACATTTTTTATGCTTCCCACACTTATCAATACTGATGTAAACAGAAATCCAGACAATCTGTTTTTAACACATTTGACCGGAGGTTATTTGAACGTGATAGATGGTGAGCTACGGGTAGTCTTTGCGACCAAACCTACTATAAAATAAAATAGAAACAGTAGAACGAGTCTTCCTCGATTCTTATCACAAAAACTGATTCTTTTATAACCAAAATGTTATTTCATATTTATAAGCATTTCTCCTCTTTCCGTTTGACACACCACTCTCTACCCCGTGATTCGATTCTGATACACCTCTCTCGCAATTCAAGTGCAACTTGGCGGCTAATTAATCCGTCTAATTTAACATTAAAAACAGTGAAACATGAGAGCTACATTACAAATTTAAGCATTTTCGCACTAATTAACACACTCACCTATAGACTACGTTTAACTTATCAATGACTAACGCAAATTTATAATGGAACGTTTCCGTAAAACGTTAAGAAGTGACCTTGACAAAGTGTGTTACATGTCGACTCTTGCAAGGGCGAAGGTTTCTTGCATGGGTTTTTCTTTTTTCTTGGATGATTGAATACACATTTAGATTTCTGCCTACATAAAGACAATAGTAAATAAATAAATATCTTCACGCAATTCCCAATACAGGGATAGTCAGGAGTCTAGCCTAGACAATTCAGTCCCTTCGACCCAACTTCCACCGAAGATATTTTCGGGACAACGTGACAGGTGGAGAGCCCGTCGCCGTCTTTATGTCCAAGCTAACGATGTAATTCGTACATAAGTTTTTTTGAAAACCCACTGGTACGAGCCGGCCACCTGGGGATAGAACTCGGGTCTTTTGACTCGAAATTCCGACCATCTAACCACTAGGCTATCGTGAATTGCTTTAACTTTTCCTTTTTCTATATTGTCTCAGGCCTAATTATCGATGTTATCAATGTGGTAGAGCCACGCATCAGCTTTTGTTGTTGCATGAATGGGCCGGCTCGACCGGGGAAGTACCTCCCCGGACCTCACAGAATACCGCCGTTTTTTTGACTCGAAATTCCGACTATCTAACCACTAGGCTATCGTGAATTGCTTTAACTTTTCCTTTTTCTATATTGTCTCAGGCCTGGGAATTGGTGGTACATTCATTGTTTCTGATTCCACAACACAAGTACTTTAGCTACTAAATTTGGGATCACAGAAATATATCATGTATGCATAATTAAATACAAATTCAGATAGCTGCCTACATAAGAAATAATAGTAATCTTAATAATACCATTTTAAACTAATCACTAATGCGTATTTAACATAATGTCCGAGGTCTAAGTGTAACCTTCCTAATCCACCCACTCAACTGACTTTTATAGTTATGGGTCCCTGTGTGGGGGGACGTACTTTATTTCCTTGTCTATGATTGCACTAACAGATATAGTAAAGCGCTTTATCATAGTATAACGCGGTTTATTCCTTAGTTTGATTTTTTTACAGAGGTAGTTAGAGAAAAAAAATAGAGAAATATAGGTAGACCGAGGTCTAGACAATTAAATCTCTTCAACCCTCTCATCGCCGGTGTTTATTTATTACAACGAGACATAAGGAGAGCCCATGGTCATCTTTATGTCCAAGCAGGGGAAATATGCAAATTCATTCAACGTGCAAGCGTTCTATGAATGCAATGCAATGCAGCCAGCATTATTTGTACCCTGCTACGCATAGGGATGTACGACGATAGTAGAATTCTGTTAATAAATATTACTCAATATAGCTCGTACTAAGTTAGAATTGAAGTTGAAATATGCGGAAGAAAATATTTTTTTGGCCTGTATATTTTTAGGCCTATATTGGCCTATATTTTATTTTTTATAAATATACTTATTTACTTAACAGCTAATCAAATTCCACTGCAGGACATAGGTTTACCATATTCGCCACGCTTGCCAATCGGATTGACGATCTAAGCATCTTGCATACCAAACACTATTAAACGGTCTGTAAATTTTGCTCTGTTATTTTCCGAGATAATTTTTTCATCATCCGTCTGTTTGCCAATTTGCATTTTCAAGGCTTTCCCTTATTGATTTCCCCGCCTCTTTGGCAACCATGAGAAAAAAGAGAATGATATATTTTTACGCCGTAACTTTACGTTATGTTCTTGTATGTGTTCAGTTCTTTATTAGCATTCATAATACTAACAACAATTGTATGATGGTAATTGCTTTCAATCTGCTCTCCTAATTATATTATAAATGCGAAAATAACTTTATAAATAAATAATAAATATAAATATCTTCACGCAATTCCCAATACAGGGGTAGACAGAGGTCAAGTCTAGACAATTAAGTCCCTCTGACCCACCTTCCACCGAAGATATTTTCGGGACAACGTGACAGAAGGTGAGCCCGTCGCCGCCTTTATGTCCAAGACAACGATGAAATTCGTACATAAGTTTTTGAAAAACTCATTGGTACTGCCACCTGGGGATCGAACTCGGATCTCTCGACTCGAAATTCCGACCACCCAACAACTCGGCTATCGTGACTTTGTTGTTCGTTATCCTCTTACACCTAAACCACTAAAACAATTTTGAATCAAAAGCTATTTTTTTTAATTAAAGATCCCTACGAAAATATAAATAATATAACCCAAAGTATAAAAGATCTACATATAAAAATTACTTGACATGAAAAAATAAAAGTGAAGAAGTTCATATAGTTTAATATCGGCGGCCAGCTCACTATTCAATTAAATATAGCATCAAATGTTTCTATTTGTTTAATAATGTCATGCAATATTTTTTTTTATTTTTCTAATAACAATGATTATGACTTTGATAGTTATTTAAAGACATTAACACGAGCGAAGCCACGGTAAAAGCTAGTATGTTACATATTGGCATTGAACTACGATTATGTCATAACATATAACGGTTGATTAAGTAACTATCAGTAATTATTTTTATTGGTTAATTAACAACTGGACGCTTCCGTTTCAGTGTGTTCTCTTTAATTTAGATCTAGATAGTCAGCTGGGCTATTATTATTCGTACTTGATCAAGCATAAATCAGTCGAACTAAAATGTTATTCTACAATTGTCACAAATGATTCGAACTATAATGGCTAACTAAACAATCGTAAATAAACAATTTCGTCATGCAATTCCCAGCACAGGGGTAGACAGACGTCAAGTCTAGACAATTAAGTCCCTTTGATCCACTTCCACCGAAGATATGTTGGGGACAACGTGACAGGTGGAGAGCCCGTCGCCGTCTTTATGTCCAAGCTAACGATGTTATTCGTACATAAGTTTTTTTGAAAAACCCACTGGTAGGAGCCGGCCACCTGGGGATAGAACTCGGGTCTTTTGACTCGAAATTCCGACCATCTAACCACTAGGCTATCGTGAATTGCTTTAACTTTTCCTTTTTCTATATTGTCTCAGGCCTAATTATCGATGTTATCAATGTGGTAGAGCCACGCATCAGCTTTTGTTGTTGCATGAATGGGCCGGCTCGACCGGGGAAGTACCTCCCCGGACCTCACAGAATACCGCCGTGAAGTAGAAGTGTAACAAACTTCTGCGTTTCGTCTGGTAAGTGCAGGTAACCGGAGGCCCACATATCCCCTTCCCCAATTCTGGGGGGGGGGGGCACATTTTTTTTTGTTTGAACGACCCGATAGTCTAGTCGGTGACCCTGCATTCGTGGCTCCAGATCTAGCGAATGCGCCGCGCATATGATGCCCGCGAAGCTCGCAAGCTGCTCGCGCGCCGCTCGCACTTTACACGCGTTCAGTTACGAGTACAGCAATTTTTTGGCGCGCCTCTTTAGCGCAACTCACGCAAGGCTCGTAAAATTTTAAAATATCCATTTCATTACATCATTCATTTCTCCACTCAGACATAATACGTATTCAGCCTTTAGAAATAAGAAACGATCGGGTTAGAACTTCGAAGGTATGGGTTGCGGATTTGTATCCCAGGTTACAAAAATACATATTCATCACACATTTGTGTGATGTATTTTTGTACCTGAGTCATAGATACATATATGTTGTGTGTAGATGCATATAAGTGTATGTCACCCAACCATTCAGCTCATCGGTTATTATGGTAGATTTATAACAATTTTCTTGTAAATCAAAACATTGTAACCTTTTCATATATATTTCTAACTCACATTTGACATTAGGAAGCAAAGCGAGTGGCCCCTTGGCTTTGCTTCCAGTGAAACGCTAACGAACCGTGACGTAAAGGCTATACATTTCTTACTATTCTATTACAAAGGTGCCTGTTCCTAGCTGCAAAAAGTCATAAATCAATTTCTGCCGCTGTAAAATGTCTATTATTTGGTCATACATACATAAAGGCTTATAATAGTCCATTGATGAATAGGCCTCTCCCGTAAGGAAGGTTTTTTGGTCACTAACATTAAGGCTACTGAGATAATGAGAACAATATCTAGGTTCAGAAAAAGTTTACAAATTAACATTCAGATGAGATCCAGTGACAATTTACGCACAATTTCCAGCGTATGACACGTCAAGAATTCGAATGGATACAATATAAATAATAACTAAATCTTTCTGCTTTCACAACTCAACCGCTGAACAAATTTTGATGAAATTTAGTACAACGGTGACTTGAACTTCAAGGAAGCACAAAGGATGTACAGAAAAGGCCAAGTCCAAGTTGAAATCTCATGAAGAAGGTTCCGTTCAATGCTATCTATAATGGTTTTATCTCACTCAATATAGAGTGTTTTACTACATTATTATTATATAATCATGGGTTTTTTAATCTGTTTGCATGTAATCTATAAGTAGTAAATTAATTTCTGCATATTTTCCAAAATTTTTGTCTAGACTTTCGGAGTCTAGTCGGAGTCTTTTGGTGAAGATTCTTCTATTTTCTTGAATAACTGAATGAACGAAAAAATATTTGAGATCAGCAAAACAAGCAGTTTTTTTATTAGCTTAGTCTCGTGCTGCCGTTTGATATGTACTTCTTAGATGTGTATATATGAATTGTAAATTATGAATTTGAAAGAAGCGAAAGAGATATGCAACGATCGCGACTCTTGGCGATCTGTTCTCTCTGGCTACCTCTTTTGAGATTACGCTTGAAGCTATAATAAGTAACAAATAACAATTTGATAACCTTTTTATTTAATGGGTATTAAATACTTGAATATGTTTAGATCATCCTGTGCAGCTTGTACAACTCGGCAAAAATGTGTTAATTTATGCAATCTACATAATGTGAGTTACAGGAAATGGATGACGCCACGGAAAGCCGGTAACGAGACTAAATGCAAAAAATAGCATGTTGTTACTAATTAAATGATGTAGTTTGGATCTGCAAGTATATAAAAGAGAACATTAGAATAATTTGGCTATAAGAATTGTAAAAAAAAATATCTCTTCGCCATACTGGGGTAGACGAAAGTCCAGACACAATTAAGTCCCAATCAGGGCCCACGTTTAACCGAAAACATTTTTTAGAAGATATGACAGGTGGTGAGCAGTCTTTTTGACCAAGCCATTGATATAAATCGTACGTAAGTTTTGAAAAAAACTCATCGGTATGAGTCTATCATCTAGGGAACGAACACGGGTCTCCTGACTCGAATTACTATCAGCCAAAAATGGAGACTTACTTTAGTGGCAAGCACGCGTTATTTTGTGCGTTTTATTTTCTGTGGTTAGTCGCACTATTGACTTCTTACCGTTTGATATTGGAATAAGTGCATACCTTCCCCTTTCTTCACGTAGGTATCGTACGTTGGCACAAGTTGACTAAAGGAAAAGGTCAGATAGCGGGATAACCATATCGATTTATATTTGATCAAAATTCATCTTAACAGTGCTCTACAATGAATTTGGAATTGCGTGAATATCTTCACGCAATTCCCAATACAGCGGTAGACAGAGGTCTAGTCTAGACAATTATGTCCCTTTGACCCACCTTCCACCGACGATATTTGCGGGACAACGTGACAGGTGGTGAGCCAGGTTTATAATCAAGCCAACGAAATAATTCGTACATAAGTTTTTGAAAAACCCATTAGTACGAACCTGCCACCTGGGGATCGAACTCGGGTCTCTTGACTCGAAAATCCGACCAGCCAACTACTTTTGCGACTTCTGTGCTCCACAATGATATTTCCTAAACGAGGCCACTTAAGTACGTTTATTTCTCTACTGTAGTCCGTTCAATGGCCTGTAATGTTCCACTCATGTTATACTAGTATTTGTAAAAATAGGTAGAAAATAAAAAAGTCACAGGCTGTCAAGTGGACTTAGAATATTGTCGGTTGAACATTAAACCTATACAAATTCGTTACTTATTTTATTTACATTATCCTGTTACAAACATAATAATCGTACACAATTCACGATTGCCGAGAGGTTGGGTGGTCGAAAATTCGAGTTCAAAAACTTGTGTACGAATTATATCGTTGGCTTGGACATAAAAAAGGCGACGGGGTCACCATCTTTCACGTTGTCCCGAAAATATCTTCGGAAAAGGTGGGTCGAAGGGACTTAATTTCCCAAACTAGACCTCTGTCTACCACTGTAGTGAGAATTGCGTGATGATATTTATAAAACTTTTTTTAATCATACACACAATAGTACGTCACATGAAACGCAACAGATCTACTTGATTTTGCTTTGGTTTTCATCGATATTGTTATCACATTATTTGTCGGTCTGTCATTTTCAAGGCTCTTTAGTTGCCTTTTGCGAAGAGGGAGAAAGCCCTCAAAAGAAAGGCTAAGAAACAATATACCAAGAAACGAAATATGGACTATGATTCGTGGTATATTATTACTCGAGTGGTATATTATTATCACCATGTGGTAACGGTGTAAGAATATTTCCACTGCCTTTCTTCCCGCGAGTGTCGTAAGAGGCGACTAAGGGAAACAGCCCTGAATATCGTTATGGCAACCGATAGATGGCGGGACAACCATTTCTAAAAATATAAGACCAAAATAATCAGACCGAAGATGAGCAGCGTCTAAGGTGCCAGGAGTCTGTCACTGCGATCGCCAATCCATTTTCCAATTATGTATGTGTGTATTATTCTTTTTAAACATATTTTTTAAACACAAAATGTTTTAAGGCAATCCAAAGCGAAAGCGAAGCCAAGTATAAAAGCTAGCACTTACTTATTTCAAAAACTTATGTACGAATCATATTGTTGGCTTGGACATAAAGACGGCGACGGGCTCGTCACCTGTCACGTTGACCCTAAAAACTCTTCGGTGGAAGGTGGGTCGAAGGGACTTTATTGTCTAGACGAGACCTCTGTCTACCCCTGTATTGGGAATTGCGTGAAGATATTTATTTATTTTTAAAATCAAATTAAATATCATACGAGTAATAATAGATATCCAATATCTAAGAAAATACTTCACGAGTTTCCCATTAGTGTGATAGTCTCTATCTAGACAATTAAGTCCTTTCGACCCACGACCTGAACTCGGGTCTCTTGACTCGAATTTCATTCACCCAACCACTCGGCTATCGTGACTGATCCATTATATTAATCTTAATTAAAGAGAACATATAAAATTGGTAACATTCCGTTGTGTATTAGTCAATTAAAATAATCACTGGTAGTTCTTAATCCACCGTTATATGTAATGACATGATCTTTTATTTCAATGCTAATATGATGTACTAGCTTTTATCCGCGGCTTTGCTTGCGTCAATGTCGTTAAATAGCTTTCAGTCATATTCATTAACAGTAGAACTAAAAAAGTATCTTCACGCCATTCCCAATACAGCGGTTGACAGAGGTCTAGTCTAGACAATTAAGTCTCTTTAACCCACCTTCTACCGAAGATATTTGGGGACAAGCTTTAAAATTTATTATTAAATTGAATTATCGATCGCCGAGTGGTTAAGTGGTCGGAATTTCGAGTCAAGAGGCCCGAGTTCGATCCCCAAGTGGTCGGCTCGTACCAATGATTTTTCAAAAATTTATGTACGAATTATATCGCTGGCTTGGACATAAAGACGGGACGGCTGACCACCTGTTACTTTGTCCCGAAAATATCTTCGGTGGACCCACCTGGTCAAAGGGATTTAATTGTTTAGATTAGACCTCTGTCAACTCCTGTATTAGGAATTGAGTGAAGATATTTATATTTATTTATGAATAAATTTATTTAAAAATGTATTTATTTATTTGTTTTAAACAGAATTATTAAATTATGAGCTTAGAAATTACTAAACCGTGGTAGAGCCACGCATCAGCTTTTGTTGTTGCATGAATGGGCCGACTCGACCGGGGAAGTACCACGACCTCACAGAATACCGGCGTAAAGTAGAAGTCTAACAAACTTCTGCGTTTTGTCTAGTGAGTGCAGGTAACCGGAGGCCCACACACCCCCCTCCCCCAATTTGGGGGAGGGGGGGGGGGCACTCTAGGGCTGGCAACGCATTTGCTATGCCTCTGGTATTGCGGGTGTTCAAGGGCGGCGGTAATCACTTACCATCACGTGAGCCGCCTGCTCATTTGCCGGCCTTTTCTATAAAAAAAAAACTATTTCTCCTAGTTTACGATACAGGTGACGTCCATACTAAATTTAATCACGTTACATTTAGCATTACAGCTGTGAAATCGTAACAGGCAGAACAAATTAAATTCACATTTATAATATTAGTATGGATAAGACATGATCAGTTGATAGATACAATAGGAACAACAAACTGTCGTATGAATTAGACGCGCATCGCTAGTTAAGGCGTATCCAACGGCCTTGTCTCTTCGTGTAGGCACTGAACCAGTTTGGCACGTGCTCCATATTGGGAGATGTTTTACTTAGATCGTGAGCATTGTATAGATAGATTACGAGGCTACTTATATGGTTACAACTAAAATAACCTCCTTTGAATTTAATATACAAATACTTTTTAAGGTGTTTCATATATGGCGTGTGAGTATGATGCTGGCAGGTGACATAGTTCTTTTCGGTGTGTAGTGTCGATCCGAAAAAAAAAAAAAACGATTTTAAATAAGGTGTAAATAAAATTTATGAAAATTACTGTACCCCAAATTTAACGTCTTTTTTCTTAATTTTATTAATCTTGAAATGTTTTTTATTTTATCAAAGTGTGTTTGTCTCCTTAAGTTCTCGTAGCAACGGGATTTTTTTAAATATTTGATATGTAATTTGATTTGTATTAAAACCAAGGTAGCCATTATTATTGTCTTCAAAGATTACTATTTTTACTAATTTTAGAAGACAGAGCCCGTGCAAAACGTGGATGGAGTTTGTTGGTATTATTGTATTAATATGCAAAGACGAAATAACCTTGTGTGTGAACCGATTTTCCTTTTATTGTTATTATTATTATTATTTAGAAAAACGAAGTATTTTCTATCGTACACTTTTTGTCTTTGGATAAAGATGGAATGTCTCATTGCCCGATATTGTTGACAGATTGCTGACCACCTTCCCTCCCCACTGATTGCCCCTGATTGCTCCCTACAATCTTCAAACCAGAACACAACAGTAGTAACTACAATTAGTCAGTAGTAGATAGTTAAAGCAAGAGATAAGCATGTGTTACTAAACCTAAAAGAGAAGGAATCTACTTTTTAGACTGATTTAGACTTTTAAACTGACTTACTTTACTTGTCACTTTCTTTCAGATATATATACACGACGCGTTTATCACCGAACAAGGCGAAATACTTCTTCGCGTGTTTCGACAATCCACGTTTCGAAGCGATCTTCAAATTCAAGGTGTACTTGCCACCACTGCGTGCCGACATTCAAATTACAAACACTAGCTTAGTTATTGCACAGGAATTGCGACGCTATACGTAAGTATTAAGGTTTTTTTGCTATTAAGAATTTCGACCTTTTAAAGCTCCCAACTTTACCTTGATCAGTTTGTACACAATGAAAAATAATAAGAGCCAATATCCCAATGGTTTGAAGTGCGGACTGCGAAACATAACGTCGCAGGTTCGGGACCGCCTTCCGACTATTGTCGTAAACCACTCCAGACTTAGAGTGGTTAACAGGATAACGAGTAATGTTATTTGGCATTGCCAGTATAATGGCAATCCTATTACATTTTGTATAACAACACGTTATTTTTTTTTTATAAAAAAAGATATTAAAATCATCCTACGCATGTTAAACGAATGCGGGTATACGAAAATAAGGAGACAACAAAGTGACTTTTAAAGGACGTCAGATGTGTAATTATATTGTATCTTCACACATTCACCAATACTGGTGTCAGTCTAGTGGTTGCTGACTTAATTTGCAACTTGAGGTCCACACACGTTAGTGGCCCTCGATACATATCGTATTTAACCGTTTCGAAAAACCTTATTGGTACGACTCCCCGGACACCGACTGGGTTTTCCTGTTCCGAATTACGATCACCTATCCACGTGGCTATCATTTGGTTATTTTTCCCTGGTAGAGTGGCTTACACACCGGTTTTCAACGTGACGTCATTTCTGAGGTCTGTGTTTCGATTCCCGGAAGGATTATTGCAGATAAATATTTTTTCTACATTTCTCGGGTCCTGGGTGTTTGTGGTGCCTCCGTTGTTTCCGATCACATAACACAAGAGCTGCTTAAGTATTAAGGATCAGAGCAATGTATGTGACGTTGTCCTTATCTATATAATATGTATTTATTTGTGTATTTATATTATGCTAGTTGCACCAAATATGCATTGGTGAAAGGTGGAATCAAAGAATTTAATTGTCTATCCCAGTTGTGGGAAAATGAATGAAGATAAAAAAATACATTATTCTCTTATCATTTAGTTAATCAACTCCATACATAGAGATCAATCAATAATGTGCTCCGGATGTCACTTCCATATACGTTGTCGGAGCGAGTTCACAAATTGATTTCTATATATCGTATCACGGCTATAGTTAGTCCGGTGACTGTGGATACGTCTCGACGACCGGTCGCGAAGAAACCACAATAATTGACACCATTCCCAGTGTAAACACTTGATCACTTACCTTATACGTTTTAATGGTTTGTTTGAGGCACAGTGTAGTGACAGCGGAGTGAATAGCGTATCCAGAAAATGGGACACGAGAAAGTTACTGATAAATAGCTGTAAATAAATAAATAAATATCTTCACGCAGTTCCCAATACAGGGGTAGACAGAGGTTTAGTCTAGACAATTAAATCCCTTTGACCCACCTTCCACCGAAGATATTTTCGGGACAACGTGACAGGTGGTGAGCCCGTTGCCGACTTTATGTTCAAGCCAACGATATAATTCATACATGAGTTTGTTTTGAAAAAACCCATTAATATGAACCTGCCAGCTGGGGATCGAACTCGGGCCTCTTGACATGAAATTCCGACCACCCAACCACTCCACTATCATGACTTCGATATCGTGACTTGATAAATAGCTGAGATAATGAAAAGATTGACGGCTCGATAGCCGAGTTGGTAGTGAACCTGCTTTCGATGGTGGGGATTGTGGGTTGGAATCTCGGTGTTGTTTTCAATGTTTACACTACTTGTGTTTATATGTAGATATAAGTATGGAGATAAACAAAAATAGTATATTAAATTATGTATCTGTGTATCTGTATTGTACCGTTAGCTTGGACACTAAGACGGCAGGGTGGATCAAAGGGGCTAAACTTTTTGGACCTCTGTCTATATACCTTATAGGGAATATGCGTGAATATGAAATAAAATAAGAACAAAATAACAAAAAAAAATCAAAAAAAGAAAGCTGACAAATTTTCCCAATTTGGGTCTGAAGAAATTCTCGAAGAAAATCTGTAATGTTTATAAATGAAATTCATATTTGAAAATGGAAGTCACGCACAATCCCTCACGTAGCCAAGGAAAACAGATCACTAAGTGTCACAATACTTATATACCTGCTTCACTTCTTTCAACATTTTCTTCATTCATGCACGTCTAGGTATCCGAGTATTATTGTCTCGTAACTACCCTTCGTAAGTTAGTCTCGGCCTACCTCGACACCTTTTAGTGTTAACTTTCATGCTACATATTCTTCACTATTCGGCCTTCACTTATTCGCTCAACGTGCTCAAACCATAGAAGCACGTCCAGAAAGTATAAGTGATATTCTAAAATTTAAGATACTCTCAAGAAATAATCACATTATTTTAATCTTCTTATGTTTTGTTTTCAGAGCTAAAAACGGCTATGCAATAATCGAATACGTCTCCTCGCCGCAAGTGGCATTGTACCAGGTCGGGTTCCACCACTCTGACTTTGTCAGTCGTCACGTCGTGGCTAAAAATACCAATGATACACTTATCGTGTGGGCCCCGAAATCGGCGATACAGAATTATAATTTCATCCTGCAGTTCGGGGAAAGAATTATAAATCTGATACACAAATACGCTTCCATTAATAGACCACTCGTGAATGGTCCGATAAATTTAGTGGCCGTACCATCAATTCTAAATGGATACGAGATTGGTAGCTGGAACCTCTTAACTAATGGGTAAGTAACTGATACTTCAATTTAACTTACGCAAGCTTTTTTAATGCCATCTAAAAAAAGTCAGCACTACGAAACAATATTTACTCTCCACGATGTATTTACTACTTTTTTATGTTGTACTAGCTGCCCCTCACGGCTTTTCCCGCAGTTTAAAACTTAACGCGGAACCCTAATTATGTTTCTAAAATAAAAGTTGCCTTTGTTACTCCTTATAACATTAGCTATCTGTCAGTGAAAGTCCTGTGAAAATCGGTCCAGCCGTTTCAGAGATTGGCCGGAACAAACAGACAGACAGGTAGATAGACAGGCAGACTTGTAATAGTAGTAATTGTAATAATGTCTTAGTCATTTTGGAGCATTGTTAATTTGTTTGAGCGGCAATAGGCAAGAACTTGTAAGGATTAAAGTATGTACAAACATGTTATATTGTGGTTTTAACCCGACTGCGCAGAAGCAGTGCTACATTAGTCAAGCTTACGTATGTGCCTGCCTATCTTTTTCTTTGATACACTATGCTGCCTAAACAGTTTTAATAGAATTTAACGTATTGTTACGAGTCTTGTGGGTTGCGGTTATTTTATCCACATACAATTCTATACTGGGGTACGCAGAGGTCTAGAGAGTGAAGTCTTTTTGACCTATTTTCATTAAAGATTATTTCGGACGGTATAACAGGTGTGAGCCCATCGCCGTACATACATATTTATTTGCATATATATGTTATATAATACATGTATATAAACATCCATAAATTGTGTACAAACATTCATATTCATCACATACATGTTTGCCTCTCGCAGAATTCGAACCCGCAACCAATAGCTTCGAAGGCATGGTCACTACCATCTCGGCTATCGAGCCGAGATGGTAGTGACCATGCCTTCAACCAAGCCGTAGAACCGATGATCGATGGCCTCTCGGTTGCTTATCTTACCATTATCTTAACACTACACGCCATTCCCAATATAGGGGTAGACTCGCTAGTAGGTAGTAGGTAGTAGGTAGTCTTTACAATTAAGGCCTTTCGACACACCTTCCAACAAAGACATTTTTGAGACAACGTGACAGGTGGTAAGTCCATCCCTTTTCGCTTTATGTTCAAGTTAAAGATATGATCCGTACATAAGTTTTTTTTATAATGAATTTATCATTGGTACGAGCCCTGGGTAGCGAACTCGGGTCTCTTGATTCGGATTCCGATCACCCAACCACTCAATCACTCGGCTATCAACAGGTAATTATTATTATTATTCACGATAATCACTAACTTAAGCGGAACTTTAGCGGTTATATTTTTTATTAGAAAGGGAGGCAAACGAGACACCATTGGTTGAGCCACGCATCAGCTGGTAGAGCTACGCATCAGCTTCTGGTAGAGCCACGCATTAGCTTTTGTTGTTGCATGAATGGGCCGGCTCGACCGGGGAAGTACCACGACCTCACAGAATACCGGCGTGAAGTACAAGTCTAACAAATTTCTGCGTTTCGTCTGGTGAGTGCAGGTTACCGGTTGCACACCCACACCCCCTGGGGGGGGGGGGGCACTCTTAGGGAGGTAACGAATCTGCTATGCCTCTGGTATTGCGGGTATTCATGGGCTGCGGTAATCACTTACCATCACGTGAGTCACCTGCTCGTTTGCCTCCTTTTTCTACATAAAAAAAAAAACCTGCTCGTTGTACGTCACAGAGAAAGGTATAGGCTCTTTTCTTGAAAGTCCCTAAGTCGTATCGGTCCGGAAAAATCGCTGATGGCAGCTCATTCCACAAAATTCCGCGAAAAACGCACTGCGGTGGAATGCCAAGCATCAAGGTGGTGTTGATGAAATTTTTGATTATGCCGTAATGTACGATGGTAAAATTCAGCGGCTGGAATTAATCCAAACAATTCCTCGGAGCACTCCCCGTAGTAGATCTCATAGATATATTGTTGTTACATGTACTAAAATTAGATTTGCATTCGACTTATATAACATTGAGAATAGTCGAGGTCAGGTTGAACAAGGTCAGTAATAACGTAAACATAACGGTTTTCTTGATGAATACTTTTTCAGTATTTATTTCGAATTGTAAACGATGACTTCATTCTACTTTTGAATCTTTACCGAATTTGAAATAAGAGCACATTATGAACTCAAATATTAGTTCTGTTTTATGGTCACTCACAGACATCTACATATGGACACTAGATGGACGGCGACAGGCTCACCATCTGTCACGTTGTCCCGAAAATATCTTCGGTGGAAGGTGGGTCTAAGGGACTTAATTGTCTAGACTTGATCTCTGTCTACCCCTGTATTGGGGTATATATATATATATATATATATATATATATATATATATATATATATATATATATATATATATATATATATATATATATATATATATATATATATATATATATATATATATATATATATATATATATATATATATATATATATATATACATATATATATATATATATATATGGGACATATAGTTCCTTCCACCGAAGATATTTTCGGGACAACGTGACAGATGGTGAGCCTGTCGCCGTCTTTATGTCTAAGCCAACGATATAATTCGTACATAAGTTTTTGAAAAACCCATTGCTTTCTGTCACCTGGGGATCGAACTCGGGTCTTTTGACTCGCAATTCCGACCACCCAACCACTCGGCTATCGTGACTTTTATGGACTGTAAAGGTTACTAAACTTCGTTTTTTTCTTCTTCACAGCCAATAAACAGTTCGCTGCTGAACATAGGCCTCCCCCAAAGCTTTCCACAAAGTAAAAAAACTTAGTAATTACTAAAATTAGATTTTCTTGGCAGAATAATGGAGCATTGAAGTGTTTTAAATTTTAGTTAAATACATTTCATAATTTCAGAGACAACAGACTTAGCTATATCCCTTACGTAACCAGCATTAAGCAGATAAACAAAATGATGTTTGAATTAGCACAACAGTTGTGCAGGATATGGTTGGGAAATCCCGGTGAGCTGGAGAGAACTAGATGGAAGGAGGAATGGTTAAAAGAGGGAGTTGCTACATATCTAGCTTATTATTTCTTATCTCAGGTGATTAAAATTAAAAGGGACTATTGGTAAAGTCTTTGATTTTAAATTAGTATAACGATTTTTAGCAGATTTTAAATTTTTATCTCAATACTAAGTTACTCGGCATAGTTGGTAGTAATTAGAAAAATGGTTCCAGCTTATTTAAAAATGTTGTTGTCATACAATTGACATTGCATTAATCATACTTATTATGAAAAAAAGTAAATTCAATAAGCACAATGTAGTAACGGTACTTCCTTAGGTACCTTAATTAAGTACTGGATATTGTTTGGATTTGAGACTATACCAATTAATAATGATTAAACTCTGTTAAATAAATACACTCTTTGGTTTTCATTTTTATACTAAACTTGGAACGTGAAAGTATACCTACAATAACACAAAATATTTCCGAATAATTTATCTAAATTCCAAATTAGTTGTTTCCCAGATTTCAATGTATTAACTTATGTGTATACAAGTGTATTATAAGTATTATAAGCTCATTAAAAGTAATAAAATAAGTTAGTATTTTAACAACACAGTAGTTTCATCCTTTTCTTCTTTTTTACAACCTATCAAAAGTCTTTTGCTGAACATAGGCCTCCTTATAAACTATATCAGCTTACAGCTCACAATACTAAGGTGACTAAGCAGCAATCACTAAATTCAATTAAACTTTATTGTAACAAAAATAATATCTATTTTAATTCTTTGCTTACCAATCAAAAATTATTTACAGTATGATAATGGTGAATTCACACTGGGAAATACAAAGCTCATGGGCAAATACGGCCTTGAAATGAAACATAATGCTATGGCAATAGATTGGCATCATAGTACTCCGGCATTGGCAACATTTAACAGAACCCTAGCAATTGAAATACCATCGAGATACAAGAATTTGGTGACAATGAAGACTGCTTCTATATTGTGGATGGTTGAAAACTGGTTGGGATCAGATAAATTTCATGATGCGCTAATTCGATATATAAATTCAAGGTAATAAATATTTGTTTTTTTTTTATGGATCCGGGTTGAATTGCCGGACAGATTTTCTCTGGGTCTGTGTGTTTGTGAAACTTTTGTTGTTTCTGATTCCATAACAAAAGTGTTTTTGCTATTTACTTTTGGATCAAAGCAAAGTATATGATATTCTCCCTATATGTACATATGTATATTTTAAAATCAGAACTTATGGCAAATAAGAATTTTTTTTTCCAAATCGTACTTGTATTCAACCAGCGGAACCGGTAGACATTATTCGCACCCAAACGATGCATTGAACGTTCGTCACAAAATTACATCACAGCATCAAGATACAATTTTTTATATAAAACAAAAATATACTCTTCATATCAAAACAAATTCTCATCAATTCTTTATCAAAATCGGTGTAGTTGTTGTGCAGAATTTCAGTATACAAATGTACA
The DNA here is from genome assembly GCA_029286605.1 of Sericinus montela. NCBI lineage: Eukaryota > Metazoa > Arthropoda > Insecta > Lepidoptera > Papilionidae > Sericinus > Sericinus montela. Next base: position 158,344 of record JAGSMR010000081.1, on the reverse strand, counting down.
GAGTAATATCATCTATAAAAAGTCTCTGTCTCTTTTGCTTATGTCGGGACTGTTTTGGGTTTTCTTATTGTTAATTATGACAAATTATTTACACATACATAATTTCAATATAATTGATTAAGTTATGACTTCCTCGGATGAGGGGCATAAACACCGTTATCATGATATCAACAGGTTTAAAGCTCTGACTTCGTTTCCCGCACGAATCAATGTAAAAAACTTTTTTTATTTTATCTTTCTTATATTATGTTATTTTCGTTGTTTCTGATTTCACAACACAATTGCTTTATTTAGTTTGAATTCAAGTAATGTATGTGTAATGCCCCTATCTATTTAGTATGTATTTATAATACATGACAACAGAACAATGTCAAGGTTGAACGGGAATATGCACACATATAGGTCAAGTCTGAGCGATAAACGACGTATTCGCTGTGCTAAATTTACGCTTATATAAATAAATTTACGCGTATATCGTCAACGAAAGAAGTAAATGATTATTTATATTCTCAAGTAGTTTTATAAGTTCATGTTTTTGTCATTCCATGACAAGATTGAGACACACACAATTGCAATTTCTTTAACTTATAATTTTGATTTATATCCTTTTTTTTCGCAGTACAATCTCACATTACTTTTAAACAGGGATGGATTGAGTTTACATAATTTATCGATTTCAAAAACACAAAATTAGTATTACGCAATTTTATTGATTTTTAAAGTATATTTATGCTGAACTTTTTATGTGATTTTTTCTCTTTAATTTAATCACACAAAAAGTTCAGCATAAATATGCTTTAAAAATAAATAAAAATTGCGTAATAAAATATTAGTTGGCGTTATCTTATTGATAATTCCTAACTGAAAAGTCAGGAACGTCAAATTGTCACTTGAAAAAGGGATAATTGATGGCGCCGATGCCTAACTAGGCATAAGTAAAGTGAAGAGAATACAGATTTAAAATTTCAACTGATGCGTGTAAGACACGGTGACTCGGAGGTAAGAGCATTGCCACGGATCGGCAGAGTTCGCAGTTTCGAATCCCGCCCTTGTTAGTAAAAACATTAGAAACATTTGATGAATAATTTCAGACTCCTGTTCCTGTACCACCTCCATGTAGGTAGTTTTTCTTAATTGTTATTATTTTATCTTCACGCGTAGTCCCTGTCGAGGTGAACCAGAGTACATATCACCAAGTGTCTCGATCTTTTCATACCTCTTTTGCTTCGTTCAAAATTGTAATTTTTTTCATACATTCATGTCTAGTTAGCTAATTTAAAATATAATGGATATACTAATTTGCTGGAACACGAGCAGGAGCCTACTCCTCTTCGAGCAATTTTCTCACATAATTCTCGAAAGTGTTCCGCCTTATGTTTCATGACTGTTTTTTAAGGTTCGTTAAAGAATGAGTAAATAAATAAAAAATGCTCCAGGCCTACTATTTAATTTTTGATTTTACTCTTTATCCGTTTTGCCAAGCCTGTATATTCACTTTCACCTCATTCCTAATACTTGGATAGACAGAGATTTAGACAAGGAAGTCCTTTCGACCCACCTACCGCCGAATAATTTTTTTGGGTGACTGGTGATAAGTCCGTCGTCATCTTTATAGTGCAGGTAATGATATAAATCGTTCATAAGTTTGTGAAAAACCCATTGGTACGAGTCAGCCACCGGGGTTAGAAGACGAATTCCGATCATCAACTAAGAGTATATACGAGAATAATATTATTAACATAAATCATTTTCGACAGGATCTAATATTTTGTACAACAAGTAAACAAGTAGGAGAATGTATTAAATTGTATAAAATACTTACCATTTTGTATGAAATAGGATCTTTTTATCATTTATATTTTTAACTGCAGGTTGGAAAAAGCACGTTCTTTTTATATGTTATAACAAAAACATTTTTATTTAGGAGGGGCAAATATATTTCTTTGGAAGATTTCATGATAAGCCTCGATCATGACACGGTTATGTGTCAACATCAATTCTTCAATGGTTCCACTGCGTCCAAGGTTTTGAATTCATGGTTCCACCAAGCCGGTTATCCAGTGATTAACGTACAAGTGATAAGAGACCGTAGTCCTAATGTAATCCTACTAAAACAGGTATGTACCACTACAAAATTCCTTTCAAGTATAATTAAAAGTAGTTTTGTTATAAAACAATATTTGTAATAAATTTTGTGTTAGATAACGGTCATCATACATAACACCCTGTAAAAGACCACTGCAGGATAAAGGACTCTCCTGTAAGGGTTAGCCATAATCACCACGCTTAGCTAGAGAATTGGAAACAGAAGTATAGACACCTTTTACCTTTGACGTTGCTGCCCGTCTTCGGTGCACTCAATTTTTCGAGATGGTTATCCCGCCACCTGTCGGTAGCCAATGGTAAATTAAAAAATGGAAGAAGAGAAAAGACTCTTGCCTCTTACGACACCCAGACGAAGAAAGGTAAGGTTATAAATCTTACACCGTAACAACACGGATATATTATTATAGTATTTATTTTTTAGAAATATAATTTTGTTTAGATTATTGAAAGTCACTATAAAGTTTCAATAGATTGAGTGGTTAGGTGATTGTTATTTGAGTCAAGAGACCCGGATTCGATCTCTCGGAACAATGAGTATTTTCAAAATTTGTGTGTTTTTATCGTTAGCTTGAAACATAAAGACGACGAAAGGCCACCTGTCACGGAATTCCCAAAATGGCTCCGGTGAAATGTGGATCGAAATGACTAAATTACATTTTCATTTGCAATTCCCAATGCTGATGGTATTAGGAAATACGTGAATATAAAAGATAAAAAATACTAAAGCCATAAAATGTTAAATTACTAGCAAACGGTGATATGCTTATATATTTATAAGAATAATCTATGGAAAATATTAATATATATATAAATATATTTATAAAAATTTTCTTAAAAATATTTCCAATTTCAGAGGCATTTCAGCTTCACAAATCGCAACCGGGTGGAATCAAACTACTTGATCCCGGTCTCGTACGTAGTGCAGCACAATCAAAACTGCTTGAACTGCTATCAGCCGAGGTTCACCATTGGCATGCAGACCTACTCCTTCGGTGAGAATCTTAACGACGGATGGATCATACTTAACAGGAATACTTCAGGTATTACAATTACTTACTAAGTTTTTTAAATAAATAAGTACATAAATATATAGATACATAAATAGGTACAACATCACATTCTTTGCTCTGATCCCAAAGTAAACAGCTTAAGCACTTGTATTATGAAATCAGAAACAACGAAGGTACCACAAACACCTAGACCCGAGAAAATGTAGAAAAAGTGTAGTAGTCATTCAGAAACAATATTTTTATCAATACTTTATTTTACTATTACTTTTATTATTATTATTTATTTATGATGTCTATATGCTTTACGGGCCCCTTTACAACATTATCCTCATTTATCTGGATGACTTGATATCTATCCGTAATTACATATGAGAAACAAATTATGAAAAGAAAAACACTACGAAATGTGATTAATATGCATTTAAGTGTAGGTACAATATATAAAGTATTGTTTAGTGTTATTAATATTCGCAGAAAAATGATTGTTCTTGAATCTGCCATTAGAACACAGACTCAGAGTGTGTCATGTCACAATCCTAGGCAGCTCTGAAAATAGTTGTATAATCTATTTATGAATTATACTCGCTCTGACTAAGAAGACGCTAAGAAGAAGTTATTATAACTATAAATGCAGCTATAGGCGTTTGCGTATTTTTTTAAAAACAAAAGCGTTTCCTGTTAGGAGCACAGCATAAGAAATATCCAAGGATAAGAGTATCCAATTTCTTCTTTTTATGCTGGGAACGAGACGACCGCGGTTACATATTCAAAATACCGAGTGTTATAAACGCTTCCTCGGCTTCCCGCGTTAATACGGCTTTCGTCAGTCGTCACAATTGTATTTATTTATGACATAATATATGGATTCCTGTATAACAAGTTGGCGCATAGACTTGGTTTTTACATTACGTAAATATTCATATATTCGTAATACTTATAAAAAATGTCACGATAGCCGAATGGTTGGGTGGTCGGAATTTCGATTCGATGATACCCGAGTTCGATCCCCAGGTGGCAGGCTCGTGCCAATGGGTTTTTAAAAAAATTATGTACGAATTTTATCGTTGGCCTGTTCCTGTCACGTTGTTCCGAAAATATCTTCAGTGGAAGGTGGTTCGAAGGGACTTAATTGTCTAGTCTAGACATCTGTCTACACTTGTATTGGGAATTGCGTGAAGATATTTATTTATTTATTTTACATATAAACATCCATGACTGGAGTATTATTCATATTTATCACACAAATGTTTGAACTTGTGGGTTCCGAGCCCGCAATACTTGGCTTCAAAGACACGGTCACAATCAACTCAACTATCGGGTCGTCGACTATGACTGTTATTTAAAAAAAATTACACATAATTTTAAGTTTAGAGTATCACTTCTTATATTTTAGCTGCAATATAATATGTGTATAGAATTGCTATGAAAATTATTCAGGCGCTAAAGCCGAATCTATTGTGATACTTAGTGGTAGTAAATTCCAAATAAATACTAATTGAGTTATAGCCTGATTTTATCAGTGCTATTTTTCCTTGACCTCATAGTATTTGTAACAACAGCTAGTCAACGGAGAGGCCAAGCGCAACGTATATTTAATTGTTATAAGTATTCACTAAGTTCCTACTATAAAACAAATTTAAAAGATGTTGTAACTGTTACAATGGAATAAGACTTGTATAATACATCAATATTCATCGTTATTTTTTTTTGCTTATCGACTTGTAAAAAACCATTAGCTATCCCTCTCCGATAACGTAGATTTTGCCATAATCACTACTATTGAAAAGCAGATATTAAATGAAATAATTTATTTATAAATATAAGTTACATCCATCGATCCTCATTTCTTAATCTGCCACCGTTTCTTAATGACGTTCCTCTAACTGAGAAGACAGTCGAAAGAAACTCCATACGTATTCTGTTATTTATGCATTTTTCTACGTGTAATTTTTGTTTTTTTTCGACTCATGTATTGTCGGATTTCGATCGAACTCAGGTCTATTGACTCGAAGTTCCTACCACCCAACCTTTCGGATATCGTGACTTTTTAATTAAATTAGTGACTGTTCATTTCAGGTTATTATCGTGTTAATTATGATGATCACACATGGAGGCTAATCGCTAAAACTTTGAAGGAAAACCATTTAGAAATCGAAGAACTGAACAGGGCACAAGTAAGTGTTGATTCCTTATGGTTCTGGAAATATCATCCTAATAACCGATTATCATTAATATTAATAATTCCTAATTTACTATTAAACGTCAATAGCTTTAAGGTGCATTCAAATCAGGAGAAAGCGCTGCTCGCGATTCCCTCGAGAGCCACGCGAGTGAACTGCGCGCGTTGCGCATACTTTTACCCGCTCGTAATTTACACGTATTATGATCGAGTAGCCAGATGCAAATTGTTTACAAATTTACAATTAAGCTATACAGTATGCAAGCGAAAGGAATTGCTTGCACACTGCGCATGTGCGGAGCTCGCAGAGCTTAGCCTGAGTTGCGTTAAAGAGGCTTGCCAATCAATTATGATAACTAAAAATAAATAAATATCTTCACGCAATTCCCAATACAGGGGTGACAGAGGTCTTGTCTGGACAATTAAGTCCCTTCGACCCACCTTCCACCGAAGATATTTTCGGGACAACATGATAGGTGGTGAGCACGTCGCCGTTTTTATGTCCAAGTCAACGATATAATTCGTACATAAGTTTTTGAAAAACCCATTGGTCAAAAACCCCTGGGTCTCTTGACTCGAAATTCCGACCACCCAACCACTCGGCTATCGTGATTTTTTAGCCGAGTGTCGTGACTATAATTATGATAACTGCACGTGAGAAGCTCGCGAGCAGCTCTTGTGCGGCGGTTTTGACACACCCTTATGGTACAGGGTGCGGGCTGTGGAACAGAACGTCACAGATCGGATCTGCCATTCAACTATTGTCCTAAACAACTTCAAACACAAACCTTGAAGATTCGTTGAAGTGGTTAACAGGAATATCGATAATGTTACTTTCGAATCAAGAGACCCGAGTTCGATCGCCAGGTGGCAGGCACGTACCAATGGGTTTTTAAAAAACTTATGTACAAATTAAATCGTTGGCTTGAACATTAAGACGGCGACGTGCTCGCCACCTGTCACGTTGTCCTGAAAATATCTTCAGGGGAAGGGTCTAAGGGACTTAATTTTCTAGATTAGATCTCTGTCTACCCCTGTATTGGGAATTGCATGAAGTTGATATATTTATTAATTGGAGGTATATTTGAAAAAATAAGATAAGAATATAACCAGGCTATTCGTATTTTGTATCTGATACTCCACATACAGTGGTGAGAGATCAAGATAGTTTAGTCATGAGTCAGTTCAGTTTATCAATGGGCATGAGATAATTTTCAACATTATTTATTTGTATATAACTCTTCCGTCTTGTAAACAATTAAAATATTTCGAAGACATGTGAAGTCCATCAACCCGCATTTGAGTAGTAGGAAAACATCCGTCAAACAGACGGATGTTTTCCTACTCTAATTTTTCACAAATGTTTCAGAAAAGTCTTTTGTACAGAAGTAAGCGTTTACAAGTCGCTACCTTACTTATTATGTTAATAAAGAAATAATTTTATTTATCTATTTCTATAACAATTTCGCAATTTATAAATGTAGTTAATAAAAAATTAAATTCTGTTTGTATTTTTACGATGTATAGAAATGTTACGTAAAGGTAATAAATTTCAACAGATAGTGAACGATATATTCGCCTTATTTGCGGCGGGAGATGTAGACAGCGATGTCGCTATGACAGTTCTAGATTACCTTAACACGGAACTAAGTGAAGCTGTCTGGAACGCCGCCGCTAATGGCTTCCAGTTGTTGAAGACAGATGGCGCTAACTGTCACATGACAAAAACATTATACCAAGATTGGCAGGTGAGAGAATTAAACACTTTATTATCTAGAGAATTTGTGTTAAACTCCTTTACTGACTTGATAATGGCAGAATTATTTTTAAACCAAAAAATTTAAATATATATAGTTATAATGATCCCGGTGCGTTGCATTAGTGCAATACATTTTTTCAGTCTTTCTTATTACACTGCCGACTGGCGTCAGTAAGGGTTGAAAACGATGAGAAAGAAAAAAAAGATAAAGTCAGAGATCAAAGTCAGAGTCAAAGTCTGAGTTGAACATGGCGTTCTCTAAAAGAGGGACACTTCAGAGAACGGGCAGCGGTTTCCTACGCATCAAGAAAAAAAAACTCACTCACTCCTTCAAACGGATTTAGATTCGTATAAAAGTTGTATATATTATTTGATGTCAGCAGTCAATAAGCTGCTTATTGCTGGTGATATCTGAAATATGTAGCTTTTCTTTCTGTAACATATATTAATATTAGTTTTGTAATCGTATGTCGTAATGTAAACCAATAGATGACAGCAAGTTGTTGAGCGTAGCGAATATGGAAAATGCTTCTTTAGGGAAAGGTCTAAGTCCAACAGTGAACTTTTACAGAAATGTATGTATGTGTACATGTGCTTTGTTTCATTGTTCAAAGTTACAATTTTTAAACTCTACAAATATTTGATTGTATGATGACTGATAGATGATTCAGTAATTTCTTTGTAACCAAATGACTAGCAAACGGTATATAATAGGTTAACTGCTTAAGGTAATATTAACACGCTTTGTTTACAGAAATTCATGCGAACAAAAGTTGCGGCTATTTATAAACGTTTAGTGGACAACAGAGAACAGACACTGAAGATACGACTTTTCAGAAGTAATATTGGTGATTTTGCTTGTCATATAAAATATATGCCATGTTTGAATTTAATGAGAAAACTAAACTCAAAAACACATGAAAGTGAAAGGTATTTATAAATGAGTAGAGTACTTTAAATTACTTTATGTTGGAGCATTCGTGGAGCTGGTTAATCTTACACATGCCCGGCATCATCAGAATTAGCCCCGATGACGCCGTGCCGATGAAGGCGAAACCTTAAGTTACAGTAGATCTCCAGATAAAACATAAATTAATAAAATGAATGTATAAAAATGTCCAACAATGAACTTTAATACATTACATAGTGATTTCTTGTATTTACGCGAATACTACACATTTTAAATATAACGATTTTCTGATTTTATCGGACGGAAAATCGTTTTACTTTAAACATTACATAGTATAAATTTATTAGTATTAATTTAATAACATTACATAATATAAATTATATAATCTAGACTATGTCGATCCTCTTTTGTAAAGGCCAATGGTAAGGGCAAGGTAAGTTATTGCAAACCGTGCCAAGTGCCCGGTTTGTTTTGATATTTTGCTTTGGGATTTAGGATTGGGAAAACCCTAAAAATTCGTTAAAACACGATAGATCTCTTAAAAATTGATTGTTTATATTTCAGGTTACACTCTGATTTACGAGAAACATATTATTATGTACTCCTACAAGAGTCGAATGTTAGAATTGAAGGATTAAATCGCTGGGAGTTTGAAGAAAAAATGAACGCTGAACACAAAGTGTACGTAAATTATTAATTTCTTTTCAGTTTGAGAAATCTGATAACGAAACGGTAGAAGATTAAAATTAACGATCATGGATGTATGTTATTTATATCGATAAATAAATGATTTCATTTCATTTGATTGTTATCTAAATTCTATTGCTGACCGGAATCCCATGAAAATCTTACTTTAAACATATTCTATGTATTATGTATATTTTTTTCAAGAAGAAGTGTATATGTGTCTATGTGTAAGGAAATATGTTTTCGATACCAGAATAAATGTGCCCGCTATTGGGATAAAAATTTAAAAATAACCTGTGTAATATTTTTCGCGCTTGTGTCTTAAGAGATGACTAAGGGAAAAGCTTTGATAATACCTAATATAGCTCATGTCAGTTCAGGATAACCAACACCAGGTTATGGCAATTCCATCTGACGAGAGAGGACTATTTCCTGCAGTGGATTTACTTTTCGGTTTTGCCCAAGGTTAAGTAAGAAAACCGAAGTTATGAGTTTAAATTCACTTGAAGAATTATATTAATTACATAAAAAAAAATTACAGGCGAGAAGAGAATAGATTCTTATACAGAATACCAGTTGGAACTCTCAGACCATTACAACTGATTAGATCTACAACAACCGAGGTAAGAACTAAAAAAAAAATATCTTCACGCCATTCTAAATACAGGGGTAGACAGTGATCTTAGTCCAGACAATTAAGTTCCTTCCACAGAAGATATTTTGGGACAACGTGACAGGTGGTGAGTCCGACACTATCGTTATGTCCAAGGCAACGATATTAGCTTATTTATTTATTTCCTAAACCTAATGGCAATGTATGGTTTACAGCAAGGTATAAATTTAGCAACGCGGAAAAACACATGTATTGATCACTTCATGATCAAATCTAATAACTCCTGGAGAACTTTCGTATTCGAGGAGTTAACTGATCACTGTCCTATATTAGCGTACTTTGAAACAAACATATCTTTAAATAACAACACGCATCATAAATTCAAACTTTATGATTTTAATGCCATTAAAATTGCATTAAAAACGTTACTTGGAGTGAGTACTTCAAACTTACAGACGTAAATTGTGCTGCTGAGGTGCTAGTAACCAAACTACAAACTATAAGTGATTCTCACGTAACCATCAAATATTCTAAAAAAAAAATACAACCGTTAAAACCGTGGATAACACCTGGAGTTGTAAAGTCTATTCGAAAAGAAATAAAATACATATGAAAGTAAAAACGGCAAAATGATAAGGAACTTCAAGCTTATTACATTAAATATAGGAACTTAACCAATAAGATAATAAAAAATTTAAAGAAAAAGTATTATGAGTATCAGTTTCACATACATACTAAAAACAATAAAGAAACCTGGAAAATTATAAAAGATGTGTGTAATTTAAATAAAGATAGGAAAACTCCTCTGAATTATTAAAAATGGTTAATTCTCCTACTAGATCTCTCAATCTAGAGAATAAATATTTTACTTCTGTGGGCGCGACTTAGCAAGTAAACAACTTAAAGAATTAAATGAGACTGAAAACGAATTGGCTAAGAAAGCTAAAATTATCGATACACCACATAAATCTATGTACTTTTATCCCACAGATGTAGCTGAAATTAAAAGTATCTTAAGTAGTCTAAAAGTACTGGGGCTTCCGGTCACGACTCAATTACTTCATTTTTAATTAAAAATCACAGTGATATTCTGTCTGAGCCCATTGCTTTCATTTGTAATTTAAGTCTTATACAGGGCGTTTTTCCAAAATATTTTAAAGAAGCTATAGTCTGTCCTATATACAAAGATGGAAATAAAACATCACCCTCAAATTACAGACCAATATCATTACTAAGTACATTGTCAAAGATACTTGAAAAGGTTGTAAATAAAAGACTGATGGGATATCTCGAAACAAACAAGTTTCTTCACAACAACCAGTATGGATTTCGTGCCCATAAATCTACTGGGGATGCTGTATTAAAATTAACTTCATTGGTTACTACATATCTTGACAAAGGAAAAAAAAGTATTGGTGTCTTTCTAGACTTAAAAAAAGCATTCGATACAGTTTCAATTCCAATTCTTATTCATCGTCTTGAAAATTTAGGTATCAGAGGTGTTGCTTCTAGTTGGTTTAAGGACTTCTTATCTGATAGAAAGCAACGTGTTAGGGTAGAGAGTTATTTAAGCGATCCCTTGTCATGCTCCTATGGCATTCCGCAAGGTAGCACCTTGGGTCCGACGATGTTTCTCATATATATAAATGATCTGTGTAAATTACAGATACCAGGTGCTGACCTTATAATGTTTGCGGATGACACTGTGTTGCTATTTAATGGTGATACTTGGGATGAAGTGAAGCGTAGTGCGGAAAACGGGTTACGTGTTGTAACTCGCTGGTTAGAAGATAGTTTGCTTTCTCTCAATATTTCTAAAACTAAATATTTATGCTTTAGTAAGACAAAGGCATCCGGTCCTAATAAAATTTCAAGCTGTACATCCACACGTTGCCATGTAATCGCACACTAAGCACAAATCGCTGTCTCTGCAGCCTGTTGACTAAGTGTGATTCTATCAGATACCTTGGAGTTATAATTGATAGCAGAATGTCTTGGGAAGGCCATGTTCATGCAGTTTCTGCAAGACTTAGAAAACTGGTTTATGTCTTTAGAAACCTACGTTTATATAAAGTAATATAAAGCTCTAGGAGAATGTGTAATAAATTACTGCATTAGTTCTTGGGGTGGTGCAGCTAAAAGTCACATAATAAAGATAGAACGTGCACAAAGAACTGTCTTGAAAGTTATGCTCCGGCTACCTTCCGCCACCCAACTGTATCGGTTTATGAGCTTGCTAACGTGCTATCCGTACGCAAATTGTTTATTTTAAACATCATAAGAAGGTTTCATCGCTTTACAGTGCCTCACGTAACTCAAAGTCATAAAAGAATTGACCGTTATCCTATCCCAAGAGCAAATAGCGCAGTATTTAAAAGACATTTTGATTTTCTTGCCCCTAAACTATACAATGAATTAAGTAAATACCGTATCGTTAGAAATGTTAGTAATTTTAATATCAAGAATATTGTAACTGACTGGTTAAATAAGTTCGATTTCAAAAGCACTGAAAATCTATTATCTATAAATATTTGACTAAGCACGCACGCACGTACGCACGCACGCACGCACGCACACACACACACACACACACTCTCACACACACACACACACACACACACACACACACACACACACACACACACACACACACTCATGCACACAAAATATATTTTAAAAATTCTTTTAATTTTGTAAAATTTTATAATTTTCGTTAGACTAATTAAAAATTTAAATTTGTTTAAACTATTTACTGGCAAGGAAAGTGGCCCTGAAACACAGGTTCATGATTCTGTTTAATTGGTTTATCAATAAAGATTATTATTATTATTATTATTATTATTATTATTTATACTTTATTGTAAACCTTAAGAAGAAAGTTATACTATAAAGGGGACTTAATGTGTAATGCCTTTAGACATTAAGTCTGCCCTTTGAATGAATCATACATAAGTTTTACAAAATCCCATGGGTACGAGCCTGCCACTTAGGGATCGAACTCAAGTCTCACGACTCGAATTCCGATCACCCAACCACTCGGCTATCGTGGCTGAGCAGGACTAAGAATTTACTAGTCCGTAATTAGTTAGAAAGAGAGAGAGAAAAATAGTGCATTTTGTGCAGTTGCGCAGAACTATTTACGATAAACGTGATCCTAAAACTTCGTTTAAAAATTTCAAATGTACGCTGTGAACTGAAACTTTTAAGGATTTCGATATTTCATGTAAACATTTCCATTGAGGTGTCATGTATACCAGCATGAAATTTAACAAACAAATCATACTATTTGTTCATACTAGGCATACTAGCTTTATATCGGTTGGTTGCAAATCACAGTGTCTGTCACGCATTAGAAATGCCAAATTAGTTTATGTCAGCAGGTTGCTGCAACGAGTCTAAATTAGTTACATACTAATAAAATAATAAACTTTATTACTAGCCACTTTTGATATCGAAAAAGATGTAACTAAAATTTACTTCAATTATTTATTTCTTTATTCCACAGTACATCACATCAACAGAATCATCAAGTACAACAACGGAAACCCTAGAAGCCGGAGCAGGTGTTTCTGCATCTAACATTGCATCTACATTATTCACCGTTGTTCTGTTACTGATAGGTGTAGTTTTAAGATAAGAATCATTTGTTTAATTAATTAATGGTGTGTTTTATTTTATATGCAATTTATTTATTTATTTGTTTTTTACTAAATTAATATAATTTAATGATTAATGTATCTAATCTTTATCATCTATTCACTGTTTTGTTGTTTATATGTTTTTATATAGTTATCTATAAACTATAATGCTACTAAAAATATTCTGCAATATGCTGATACTATTTTAAAAGAAGGAGAGCAAGAACAACGTAAATCAGATAGAAAGTATTGTTATGGTTACTTTTCTAAAAATATTCATAGTAAATAATGTTTTAATAAAATATAATATTTTAATTTATTGTACATTTCTTAAATATTTAAACCGTTATTATAGTTTGCTATTGCAAATATAATTATAAAATGTAATATTTCTAATATTTGTCTTACAATTAGTACTAAATCCATTTGATTGTGTTCTTATATTTTTTAAGCTTTTCTTACAAAATTCTTTTTCTAATCACATTCCTATTTAAGTCAATATATTTTTGATTGTTTTATAATTTATTAAAAACTGTATTTAGAGTTCGTTGTTATCAGCTATGGCATAGTTTCATTATTGGCGATGTCAGTTTGAAACCACATTCATGTATTTATATGAAAATCTAGTCAGTCGATTTTGAAGTGGAATGATAATTTGTTATTTTTACTAAAATTAAAAATGTAGTTCGAAAGTTATGAATAAAACTCTATAAGAAATTAATGCAATTATTTATTACTTACTGAACAGTATGATAAAACGTACGGGAGATTAACAGTGGTAGAGCCACGTATCAGCTTTTGTTGTTGCATGAATGGGCCGGCTCGACCGGGTAACAATATATAACCTCACAGAATACCGGCGTGAAGTAAAGTTTAACAAACTTCTGCATTTCGTCTAGTGAGTGCAGGTAACCGCACATCCCCCTCACCCAAAATTCTCGTTCTCAAAGGCTGGCAACGCATCTGCTATTCCTCCGGTATTGCAGATGTTCATGGGCGGCGGTAATCACTTACCATCACGTGTGCCACCTGCTCGTTTGCCTCCCTTTACTATAAAAAAAAGATGCCCTAAAAGAAGGCCCTATATCCGAAATATTTGCCATAATCGCCAAGCTTGTCTAGGCGTACCAGATTTATCAGTCATTTATCACTGCTGTCCATTACTAATATTTGTTTTGTATTTGAAACATAATACCAAGGAAAAACATAATACCAAGGAAAAATTTTTATACGCCGTATAAATTATAATTCTGAGAAATTACAGAAACTATGTAATAGGAGAGGATAAAAGAAAGCATTAAGTTATTCGAATTTTGTGTAATTTCATAATTTGGAGGATTGAAAACGATAGTTAAAACACTCAGACGTTACTTTGCGAAAATTCATTATTATTAATATGTAAACATAAACAAAAAACAATAAATGGCATATTTACTTGTCTAAAGAGTAAATATTGATTCTTTTTCTTTCTTCTTTACAGCCTATCAAGAGTACACTTCTGAACAAAGGCCTATCCCGAAACTTTCCACTGTGAACGGTCGTCAGTCACCTGCATCCATCGGCTTCCCGCTATTCCCGGCATTTTGAAGGTCGTCACTCTATATCGTGGGAGATCCAACTGCCTTTGCTTGTAACTTTCCCAACGGTTATCACAATGCTATGAGATCGGCCCATAACCTCTTCAACGTGCACACCTTTACGGTTATGTCGGTTACCTCGCTTGTGCTGCGGATGTCTTTATAATGGATTCTATCACGCAAAGAAACACCGAATATAGCCCTTTTCATAGCACGCTGAGCAACTTTGGGCAACCTTCCTCATACGACTAAATATTTATTGTAAGGAATTAAAATTTTTCTTTCATTTACGAAGAAATAAAAGTTTTCAGTTTCTTTTTCTTTCATAAGTAGTCATAAAATAAATGATATCAAGCCGTGTAAAAGCCAGAAAAAGGTTACGGAAATAATGGACACTAAATGCCGTCTAATCAATCCGATGTAGAAGTCATTGGGAAACCTACGATTAAACTCTCAAGAGAATACCATCCAAACGTGTCACGATCCTCAATAACAAGGGAGTGATTGAGAAGGTAAGAAAAGGCACAATTATAATAAAAATAAAATCAGTTAGCTATTCTATAACTTTTATTTAAGTTAATCTATATCTAATGGAAATATTTACAATTAACAATAATATATTTATTGATAAAAATTTGCAAATTAATAAGCATGTAAAAACAATTTTATGTTTAAAAAAATATCCTATGATTACAATAAATATATAAGAATGCCTAAATTTGAAGCAAGAGGACGCATTTGCTTCAAATTTAGTTGCAGTTAATGATACGAAAAAACTTATTTTATATTAATTAAATATTTTACTTTAATAATTATAACAGTTAATTAAGCCTTGAGTGTTAATGCAATAAAATTATTATTATATTTCAGTTAACTAATATTTTGTACATGAAATAATTTATTTATAATATAATTATACAATTAACCCACTACCATTCTAATTAGACGTGCAAAAATCTTAAACTAATATAAATTATGATTCACTTTGTGCAATTCTGACTTACGTGCGACACTCATTCTTAAATTTAAATAAACTAAAAAACTTTTAATAAAATAAATTTAACTAATTAATTTAAAATAATGCGAAATGTCTTAAACAATTTTTTTATTTATATAAAAATCATCAATCAATCTAGTTACAATTTTACGTGTAACGAGAAGTGACCACTCATGAAATAGCTCAAGTTATTAAATAATTTGGATAACATTTTCTTGTGAGTTTGATATTCTTCATAAAGGTTATCAGAATTGTATTATATGTTCCAGAAACTTTTTTTTTTAAATTCTATATGATTGTGTGTGATTTACTTTGAAACTTGAGCTCAATAAAACTTCAAATAATATCAAACTAGATAATATTGAGTTCCTCTATCACACCATCAACAACTAAAGTTTATTTGTTAAATTATAATTATTAACTCAATCTAATAACAATAAAGTATTTTATATACAAATGTTATACATTATGCTAAAATATTCATAAAAATTCTTCATATTAGCTAATTACAAGATTGATAGCTAATTTTACAAAATTTAAAATTTTTTATCTAGATAAAATTATAAACAATAATGAACAACTTTTCCAATACCTAAATGACGACTTATGTTTGTAAATCTATTATAATTAAATATAAATTATACCATATTAATAACAATACTTAGAATACTAATGATTAAATAAAGTTATAAATAAGGATAAAGTAATTAAAAACGCGGATACAAATAATGTAGGGGCATCATTTTCCTCTATCCATTCGTACACATTGTCCAAATGCGTTGTATCCCATTCTAAGTTCTCCTTCACCAGTAGCACTGCTCTTTCCGCAGCATCTTCAGAATCATCTAGATTGTTGTTTCTTGAGTCGATCCAATTAATAAACTGAATGGTAAAATGGTATTATGTTAATTATGCATTTGGGTTTGTCAAAATCACTTTAAATCATTTAAGAGAAAAAGTTTCAATGTGAAATCTAGAGCGAAATTTACTTGGTAACATAACATAACTATGTGAAAACTTCAATTTAATAACATAACGCATATAGTTTCGGTTAAGATGGAAATGCTTATAGACTATTATAATATACATATTAAGAAATTTTCGATTCCAACACTTTGTGCCTTAAACATATTTCACATAAATAGATGAGTATCAACTTACGTCATTTGCTAAATCGGCATTCGCCATGTTCTCTGCTAATACGAATATGATCTCTTCTAATTTCTCTGGACCGCCGTACCTGTTTTAAATACGTCATTATTATTATTACAAACTGAAAGATCATGACAGATATTCTATAAAAAAGAAATATTAATTAATTTGCAATACAATTTAATTTAATCGTATAGTATTAGAATATTCTTAGACTTTTAGGAAACTTTTAATTCTAAGAAGGTAGTGAAGATTACTTAATATTAATTATAATTAGAATAATAACATACAATTAAGAAATTTTCAATCAAAGCTTTCCTCCTTTCTTAGAAAGGTAGAATAAATTAGACTTTTGGAAACTAGATTAAGTTTATTTACTTTCATAATGGGTTACATAAGTTCATTGCAGAAAATGTGCCTCTTCTGTAATAAGGATTTGCAATTATCGCCACGCTTGAAGAGCTTCTTGGCAATGGTGCACCTATGATTTATTTATAATTATAGACTACAACGATCCGGTAGCAGAGTTGATAGTGGAGCTAATAGTATCAAATTGGAATTCCAGTAGAGTACACATTTGTATGATGAGTATGAATGTCTGTATTCAAGTCATGGACATTTATATATCTTTTCTATATCACTACGACGGTGAGAGGCTTACCACTTGTCACATTCTCCCAAATAAACTTCGGTGAAAAATGGGTCGAAAAGACTTCATTTTCTACACCTCTGCCTACCGAAGTATGGGTAATTGAGTCAAGATATTTAAAAAAATAATTTAATTAGATAATAATTTAATAAAATAATCTAGATATAATTTAATACTTACGTGTTTCTTATTTCATTGGTTCGTAAAGCTATGAAGTTGAGAGCTAATCTCGCGTTTTGATAGCTGCTTTCTGCGACAGCTTTGAAAATTCTTACTTTTTCTTCAGCGCTGTATGGGCTATTGGCAGCGATCGTTTCCTCTAAAAAGCTAAATGAAATACAGAAATTAAATTTAAAATTAATATACCTTCTTAATCTGTGTGTGATTTCTAATTGAGAAGCGTTAAAATCCGATAATAAGTCACGATAGCCGAGTGGTTGGGTGTTCGGAATTTCGAGTCAAGAGACCCGAGTTCGATTCCCTGATGGTAGGCTCGTACTACTGGGTTTTTCAAAAATTTTTACGAATTATATCGTTGGCTTGGACATAAAGACGGCGACGGGCTCACCACCTATCACATTGTCTCCTCCTGCCCCTGTATTGGGAATTGCGTGAAGATAATTATTTATTTTATTATTATTTAAAATCTGTAATCTTAATGAATGCAGATTTCTCAATTATAAAAATTACCATCAAAGTAATCTATTTATAAATGTGCATATTATGATTAATGATTTCATATGATGATATATATTCTCAGGTATATAATGATAGTTCATAATTATACATATTCTCTATGATAATTAATTATTTTTAAGGATGCGACCAAAATCTGCGCAAGTAATTACCGAGGCATTTTTAATGAAATAGAATACCATAATGTACTCTGATTAATACTGATTTAAAAGAAAATGTTTATAATATAAACATTTTACTCGATTTAAGTATATTTATGGTTTTAAAATCACCTATATAAGTATGCTGTATCAAATTACAAACATAATTTAAAATATTTAAGATTCAAAACACAACTGCTATTGGGATTGTTGATTTTTTATCTCTAAAATTTGTTTAACATGTACATGGTTCACAGGTACAGATTTTGGAAAAGATGTATGGGATTTTGGTCATCTCCTGCATATTCTCGCAAATGTAGTATTTACCTGTCCGTCGTCAAAGGTCTTAACTCCTTATGTGACAGTTAATTGCTAGTGTTTACAGTCACGATAGTAGAGTGAGTGGGTGGTCGGTGTTTCAAGTCAGGAGACCCGAGTTCCATCCCCGGATCCCGGCTCGTACCAATGGTTTTTTTTTCAAAAGTTGTGTACGAATTATGTCGTTGGCGTGGACATAAAGATGGCGACGGGCTCACCACCTGACACGTTGTCCCAAAAATATCTTCGGTGGAAGGTGGGTTGAAAGACGTAATTGTCTAGACCTCTGTCTACCCCTGTTTTAGAAATGGCGTGAAGATATTTAATTTATTTATTGCTAGTGAACGATACTTACGTTCTTATGAAGTTAGTATCTTGTGAACAAGCCAGTGACTCTAATATTACAACACGTTCGTAATGCGATGGTTCTATTTCCAAGCGGTCGTATAAGGCTGATGTAACATCTTCATTACCCTCTCTTACCATTGTGCAATAAACAGCTGGTCTTACATCTTTTGGAATATTTGGATTTCTGTAAAAAAATTGTAATAAAAATGTTTTGTAAGAAAAAATTTATATTCCTTACAGTTAAATTTATTTACGACCACAACACGCATATACAATACATATCCATAGAAATTATCTTTAACATGTTAGTATAGGCATCAAGTTCGCCCACTGTACTAATGCTTTAAGGTGTAAAAGATCACAAAAATATTACTTAAAAAAATAAACAATTAATCCCACCAACGGCACTAGGATAGTTTTTAACCAGTAACCAACTCATATTTTGTAAACTAAATAATTTCTAAACGAATTTATATTAACGGAATGGGAAAAAGGCACAAATTGATTCGACATTGATATTGAAAGCGTTGTACTTACACAACATCGTTATCATTAGGATCGTAGAACCAATCTACAGCAGCGGCCACGCAAGGGTCGTAGTTGGCCCTGCACGCATGGTCCATCACTAGCCCTCTGGTAAGGGAAACCATTGCCGGCTCGATAACAGCCTCCGGTGTAAAGCCAATCTCATCCTCAAGGGTTCCAATTGTTCGTCTGATCATTCGCTGATTAAGGGTACGGAATTAATATATACGTAAATCTGTCTATTATACAATTTTCATTGAATATTTAAAACACACATAGGTCATGTTGAACTTTTTGTTATTAAACTAAAGAGATTTTTTTGTATCTCTATTGAGAGAATGCGTGACGAGAGCGTTACAAAAGTGTGATTCGACGAGGCGAACGAAAGTTGAGAGGGAGATAAGTCAGTGAAGACAGAAAGAGAGGAAGAGTTATGTTTCATATATTACTGAAAGGAACCAGAGATACAGGAATACATTTTATATCTCAATTTCACTTACACCTATCCGATAATAAATATAATGAAGAAAAATAGAAAGATATACCAAATGAAGATGGAGGTAAAGAAGTTTGACTTCAGTCGTCTGGTCTAAAGCATACTCGTTTTTTAATTGTCCTTTTCGTATTATACTTACCAAATAAATGTCTTGATCTAAATCTTCGTCTTCTTCGATGAGAGCCACTAAACGTTTCCGCAGGAAGTTCATATTCCTCACAAATGCCTTCCAAACTGCATACTCTGTTTCGTGTTCCATAGAAAGCACAACTCTAAATGCTACTTCGTAGTCGAGTTTACTGGCTCGAGCTAAGTTCAAGGCATCGTCCACCAACTACAAAACATGTAGATAAACAATTAACAGTGTAACTTAACAAAGTATAGTAATAGTTGCTACAAATATTTTACAAGTAAAAAAGTAATACTTAAATTATACTTTACTAATATTTTTCAAGATTCTCTCGATATTAATAAACCGTAATTTTATGATACTTAACTTTGTAATATCACCATAGCCGATTGATCGGAATTCGAGTCAAGAGATCCGAGTTCGATCCCCAGGTGGCAGGATATACCAATGGGTTTTTTCAAAAACTATCGTATGAATTGTATCGTTGGCTTGGACATCAAGACAGCGACGGGCTCATCACCTGTCACGTCGTCCCGAAAATATTTCCGGTGGAAGGTGGGTCGTAGGGACTTAATTGTCTAGACTAGACCTATGTCTATCCCTGTATTGGGAATGGCGTGAAGATGTATTCATAACTTTGTAACATGGTTGTGGTTTTAATTTAAAACAGCTTCATTTTACTATTACTGTTTTACTATTACTATTCACAAAAAAACGAATTATACTTATTCTTACAATACTTATTAACAAGAGGTCACAATGATTGTACAGCCCTATTCCTTGAATTTCAAGAATGCTGACTGTATTTCCACATTGAATGGTTTTCCAAACCGTTCAGTTAGGGACAATTCAGTTTTGAAATGTTTTCTTTATAAGGGTAATGTTTCTTATGGAGCGGTGTAAGATAAAATTATATTTTTAGATAACTTACCGTAGCACGATTTAAGGGATGTATTTCTTCCCTACGCTCAGGATCTTCAAGAGCTTCTATAATTCTGTCCCATAAATCAGCATCGTAGTTGACACGATAATAACCTTTATCATTAATAAATATAATTATTGAGGAAAATTAAGTAAAAGTACAGAGAAACTCAAAAAGAAAAACAAAATTATTGTATATATTTCTCAGAGCAAGACTTATACTTAGTAAGTGGATAGATTTTTTTATTAAAAAAGCAAACCACATGTGGCAATAGTTCAGCAAATTAAAAACCAAACTGAGTACCGCGTCAAATAACATCCAGTAGGAGTAGTGTGAGAATATTTTAATATATGAAAATTAGCAGCCGTAGTAGCCTAGTGATTAGGGCGCTAGGAAATGGCGCGGATAGAAATGATTTAACTATCCAGATCTTTGTCTACTATAGTATTGGAAAAAAGGCTATTGTGACATAAAACTATTAAGCTAAGGACGAAGTCAGCTTCGCTTGAACTAACCTTGACCTTGAATGTTGAACAAAATCCAGCCTTCGCCCCCTAAGTCAATATTTAGTGTTGTTGTGGCATCCATAGTCATTAGAGGGTGAATGTTATCTTCGCTGAAATTTGGATTGACACTAGTCGTGTAAGTTAAAGGTACTAAAAAGTTTCTTTGGGCTACCGGTGAAAAAGCAAAACGTTCCTGAAATCAAAGTTTTTTTAAAAATTATTTTAGAGACACGTGTATCTGATGATAGTTGCAGGGAGTCTATGTATAGACATATCTTGGGACCCTTCTTTGTGGTAAAATTTAGGGAAGGTTGTTGTTTAGCAGTGGAATTTTTATGTGCTGTAAATAAGTAGTTTCATTTCATACATTAAATACATACAAAGGCATATAAAATCAAGTGTGTGAGATAGGCAGAAGAATTTGCCATAGTTACTACGCTTGCCAAGTGGTTTGGCAATCGCAGTACACACTTCGTAAATTAGACTCTGCTACCTATCAACAGACTACTTGATATTAATCATATTTAATTCGATATGGTTATCCCGCCATTTGCTGGTCGCCATTATGGCATTCTAGGGCTATTTAGTCCAATTTTATATTATATCTAGCAAAAGGATGTCATATAATTCAGTAAATATCGTGTTCATATTTAAATAAAACTTGCTTGTTCACTATACATAGATAAAAATTAATAATGTGAACGTAACTCAATCCTTATGTCTATTATGCTTTCAGGGCAAAACCTCTAACCTGATAATGATGATATTTCGTAAGGATGTAGTCTGATCACTATGTAAGTACAAAGGATAATTTACATACATATAACTGCATCCATTTTATTTAATAAAATTTTAAATTAAACAACCAATTGTTCCAGTGTTTTCTTTTTCAACTTACCTGCGTGACGAGTACTCCACCTTGCCTCAAACCAATATGCACAATGGGATAACCTGTTGTTTCAATCCATGGTTCCAAAAATTCAGCTATATTGCTAATTAATTCATTTCCACCGAATAACCACTCACTGTTGATCGCGTCGTAGAAGTTCAAAGAGTTAACAGTTTGCAATGATCTAAAAATTTATTCTCATTAAATTATGTTCAACAAAAATAAAAATAAAATTTAACATATCAACAAAAATCAAAAGTCACGATAGCCGAGTGGTTGAGTGGTCGGAATTTCGAGTCTAGAGACCGGAGTTTGATCCCTAGGTGGCAGGCTCGTACCAATGAGTTTTTCAAAAACTTTTGTACGAATTATATCGTGGGCTCGGACGACGACTGGCTCACCACCTGTTACGTTGTTACGAAAATATCTTCGGTGGAACGTGAGTCGAAGAGACTTAATGGTCTAGACTAGACCTCTGTCTACCCATGTGTTGGGAATTGCGTGAAGATGTTTTTTTTATTTTACATATTTTTTTAACAAAATCTGTCCTGAACCTCTCTCTATTCATTAATTACTTCAAAACGTTATCTATAAGTGGAATCTTTTCAGGAACAATTCAGGAGCAGTAGCCACATACTATTAGGTGGAAAATAAGCTCATTTTTATCATAACTTACAAAGTATGTATAAAATAGTCATGATAGCCGAATGTATGAATACGAATTAGATAAATCAATAACGAACCCAAGGAGGATAGCCTACCAATGTGTTTTTTCTAAACTAATATACGGTTGTTTAAACTGTAACGGTGGGTACAGAATTACCACCGGTCACAATGTGCCAAATAAGCTCCGGTGAAATATAAGTGAACTGTGAATACCACAGTATTGGAGCTATGTGAGTGAAGTTGTTTATGTTTTATTATTTATTAAAAAATAAAAGCTTTAAAAATATGTTAAAAATATACGAAATAAATATACGAATGTCAACGTACTGTAGCATCTTGTTTTCGAACTATTGGTACACAAGATGCATTTAGTAATTTTTATTTATGTGTGTGACATTGTTCCGTGTGGTAACGGTATTAGAATATTACCACTCCCTCTCTTACCGAGGATGTAGTAAGAGGCGATTAAGTGAAACAGCCTTGAATAACGTTATGGCAACCGATAAATGGCGAGATAGCCATCTCTAAAATATCAGACCAAAGTTATCAGATCGTAGATGGACAGCAGCGTCTGAGGTGCGAGCGGTCTGGCGATCGCAGATCGCCAATCTGCTTGCCATGCGTGGAGATTACGGAAAATCCTCCCTATGGGAGAGGTCTATATCTTGCAGTGGACTTTAACAGGCCGATATGTATGTTTGTAGGTGTAACATTAAATAAATAAATAAATAAATGAATACGTAGACAGCTAGGGAACACATCACATACATTACTCTCATCACATAGTAAGTAGTTAAAGTACTTGTTATACGGCATCAGAAACAACGAAAGTATCACAAACACCCAGTGACATTTGTAGTAATAAATTTCTATTATTTATCACTATTATTTTACCTGCTGTTGAGGAGCGCTCTTGCAGCAAGCTGAATATAATCATTATCGGGACCGCCAAGTACCAGTCTCAGCATTCTCAATATTGCAGGAGCCTTATATTTTGATAAACCGTAGATGTTATCTCTGATAGCCTCTTCATTGAAAATGTCTTCCTCCGGTTCTAAAGGTAGACTACTGACATATGCATCTAGTAGAAGGCTCTCTTGTATCACTTCTGTTGTGAATAAAGTGTTCACATCTAACAAGGCATTGTCCGTATCTAGAGGACCATCTTGAAACTGAAATTTAATCATATCAATTTAAAGGAATTTTATTCTATCTGGGCACCCAATTTTCACTTGGTATAAGCAGACTGTACTTGTATTATAAATTTTAATAAATAGGGAAAATAAAATCTTTAATTTCTTTTATTTGTAAATGAATTTATCCATTGTCCACTTTATAGACTTTCAATGAATGAACTTTCAATGAACAATAAAACAAAAAACCAAAATATTAACCAAATTAACAGTGTGTTAAAATCATGCAGGAATATCAAAGTTGGTCTAAATAACTTTATTGTATTGACATCTGTCTACCCCACTATTGTAATAGCGTGAAGATGTTTTATTCAATTATTGCAGAAATTTCCAAGACACTAAAATAAAATTTATACGTTAAATCAACTCCTTTACAGCAATAAATTCCCACAAGGTCAAAAGTATTTCCCGCTACGAGCGTCGTAATTTGCTTAGTTCTTGCTAGTGAAATGAATGCACCTTGCATTACTATTTACCCTCTAATATTTACCATGTAATTGATACTTGTTCTTACTTTACACTGTGTTTTAGAGATACGGAGTCATAAATTATAAACAAGAAGTAATCACAGTATTTGAAATATTCCCTTAGGAAAGCAGTGAGCCGTTAAATTTTAATATTATAACTTACGTCTTTTAGAATTTCGTAACCAGAATATGTAGCAAGGCCATTGATGACCCACTGGTGACGCCAATTCTCAGGGAAGATCACGTAGCCGAACCATTGTCTTGCCATTGCCTCTGCCATCTTAGTAAGTCCAAGCTGTCTTTGTTTCACTGAGTGCGTTAGCTCCATAAACACGTAAGGTTCCCTAAAATTTTCTTGCTTGTTTATTTACTAAATCACGACAGCCTAATATTAAGGTGATTGGAATTTGGATCAGGAATCGTGAGTTCAATTCCAAAGAGTCAAACTCGTACCAAGGAGATTTTATAAATTTGTATAGTTGCCTTGGACACTAAAACAGCTCTTGGATAGTAAATATGGCATTCATACGTAATATAATACATAACATAATATAATATAGCTATTGGAGGCTAAGATTGGAGGCCACGGCCTCACAGAATACCGGCGTGAAGTACAGGGTGGGCCGTAAATTTTTGCACATTTGAAACATGCACATTAAACTACGAACATTATTTTTTTGATTATTTATTTAACGTAACAATCATTTATTGAAATTTACTTTTTAAAAATTACATCGTCGAGATGTGCCCCGTTTCTTCGTTGGCACTCCTGCAAACGACTACTCAAATTTTGAAAAACTCGCCGGCACATGCTGCGAGGGATTGCGGATATCTCCTCGGTGATGTTTTCTTTTAATTGGGATATAATCGTCGGTTTATTAAGATGAACTCGACTTTTGAGGTATCCCCACAAGAAAAAGTCGCATGGTGTTAGGTCGGGGCTTCTTGGAGGCCATGGAATATTACCTCTGCGAGAAATCAATTTATTGGGAAAGATTTCTTTAACCACCGGTTAAATTTGATGTATGGCACGTAGCTCCATCTTGTTGCATCCAAGTTCTGCTATTGTATCCTTCAAATTCATGTAACTTCGGTATCAAAAACTCTCGCAACATCTTCACATATTCCACTGAGTTCACAGTTACGTTATTTCCTTGATTATTTTCAAAGAAATACGGACCGATTATGCCCTTGGTATGGCAGCCCATACTGTCGTTTTAGGTGAATGAAGTGGTTTTTGGTGTTTAAGACGAGGTTAAGGTTTTGCTCCAATATCGATAATTGTGCTTGTTGACATGTCCATTAATGTAAAATGGGCCTCGTCCGTAAACGCTTACGCGTAGACGATTCTGGATCGTTCCTTACGGAAATTTCAACCTCCCGAACGTTCTCATCGGTTCTTCTTGAACGTGGCCACCCTGTTTGTCTAATATTCATTGTCGATCCCGTTTGTTTAAACTTCTTACTCCTAGCTTTGATTAAATTAACACTTGGACACTCATTTACATGACGTAATCGTTATTTTTGTAAAACTGCTTAACACAAAAAGCACGCTGTTGTCCCGTAAAGCGCTCCATCGTGACTAAAACTGCATGAAGCTACGCACAGTTCCCCGCTAACCGCGCGTCCGTCTCTCTAACGGTTTTTGAGAAATCATGTGTTGCTATTTGAAAAAATTTACGGCACACCCTGTAGAAGTCTAACAAACTTCTGCGTTTCGTCTGGTGAGTGCAGGTAATCGGAGGCCCACATACCCCCCTTCCCCAATTCTGGGGGGGGGGGGGGCACTCTAAGACCGGAAACGCATCTGCTATGCCTCTGGTATTGCGGATATTCATGGGCGGCGGTAATCACTTACCATCACGAAAGCCACCTGCTCGTTTACCTCCCTTTTCCATAAAAAAAAGATGGAATTCAATGCCGCTTAATGGTAGAAAGACAAGTTTACTAAATATCATCACATTCATCAGCAGGGGAAGGGGAGGATTCTGCCATCTTTATAGAGATAGTGTCACTAAAATTTATTTAATTATTACAAATTGTTTCGAAGTGATACTATCATCGACACTAAAACTTACTGGTTCAAGTCCCGCTAGCAGCAAATATTTATTTAATGGATGAATTATTACTTTTTGATGATTTTGTACTCAATTTGTCGATAGAAAAATGTGTATTTGGTTGTATGTATGTTGTATATGATTTATCCATGTAGTATTTTGTATCGTTACGTTGATTTAAATAATAAATAAAAAAATACATAGGTAGGTATATCATCACATACATTGCTTTGATCCTAAAGTAAGTAGCTAAAGTACTTGCGTTGTTGAATCGGAAACAAAGAAGGTACCACAAACAGCCATTCCCCAGAAATTGATCCCATTTAACATTGCGTGTAAATTATCCTTTTTTTTGTTTCAAGCTTTTAATATTTTTCCTTTTTTTTTTGTTGTGTGACAAAATTTCAATGATCATCGGTACAATACTTTCAGATTAGAAATTAATAAAAAATGCTGCGTCTTATTTGTTCCCGCTCAGAAATTTCATGGTATCATTGATAAGTGATGTTGTGAACATCAAAGTCAGATAGCGATAAATGTGAGCCGTGTTCTCGATAAGTTCCTTTAAATGATGTGCCATTGTAGACGTATCTGGGAGCATATATGATACTAATATTATATGACGCACGTATGGAGTACTAGAATTATATGAAATACATATGACATGTCATGCAATCGAACAAAGCACATGGATTTTTGTACTATATAATTTTCCTACATAAGTCCCGAATTTTTGTACTATATAAGGTATATATAATATCCCACACAATAATTACTCTAGGATACTATATTAATATAATGCAAATTTTTTAACTTGATTATCACAATTGATGTTAATAAAAACGACTTTTTTACATTTGGAAGTGTCAAAATTTATATTTATTCAAGATTTTAAAGCGCTTATATTTCAAATTAAAAAAATATTTTTTTGGTCTGATAGTAAGTCTAATAGAAAGTGGCTTCTGCAACCCATATACCCCAACTTCAATGGTAGAAGAGATATAGATGCGGGGTCATTCCAAAGCATTAAGATGGAATCTATTATAACGCTGATTGCATTTGCTTTTAAAATCGCAGCAAAGCAGCTGTAACAATGCTGTTAAATCCTGCATAAATGCCTGAGAATTTAGGTAGCAACCGATTCCTAGAGACTACCTACAGTTCCGTAGAGACAACCGTAAAATTAAAGGTAATATTGCTATTAACTTGTAATTTCAATACTTACCAAACACACACAGTTGAGAGTGCATACCAATCTCTATCTGAATCGGGCAGAGCTATAACGTTCATTCTTCCATCTTGATTAAGTACGATTTCCAAATAGGGTTTCTTCGTCCATTCATTAAGGGCATGGTAATAATGGTTTATCGCTACAGAAGCTTGGGCTTCTTGGTTGAAAACTCCTTGACGCCCATTTAATAAAACGTTAGGCGTGGGAAAGTAAATATTATTTAGATTGTGAGCTACCATACCCCATAAATGTGGAGGGCCTTGTAGTGGCCGGAAATTTGTTCTGTTAAAGAAATATATTGGTTTGTCAGAAATCGTATATAAATATAGTACAATTAACGTAAATATATTTTTGCTACATTATCGATATACTTACTGGCTATTTTCTTGTAACATTGAATTCATAACCATGTGATCATATTCCACGTTGTTAAAAGTGAAACTAATAGTTGAAGCTTCAGTAGGCTCATCTACACAAGGAAATACTCGTCGTGCATATGTTGGATGTAAGTTCATTGCCAAGTAGGTACTAAAACAAACAAAAAATCATATTAAAGTAACTTTAAAATTTGATATAATATAGTAATGTTCAGCATTTCTTTACTGGTTATACGATAAAGATTTGAAAGGGTGGGATTTGAACAAATGACCATAGTGACGTTCATCTTCCCCTCTATAGCGTGGTGGGCGCAAATTGAGAGTCACAGATGAGGACTTTTGGTACTGTGGTTCATCATACTTCATTGACTACCCGATAGCCGACTTAGTAAGAAGGTTTTTTTACATTAATACATCGACAGGGAAAACATCAAATACATCAAATGAAATGGTGTTATGTTATCAGAAATAAGCACCGGTGAAAAATAGATCGAGAGGTTGGGATGTTTCCTGTGGCCTAGCACAGCCAGCGTGTGTGATGTCACGGTTGTGTGATGTGTTCTCATAGCTCTGCCAGTGTACGAAAATGACGAAACACCAAAGGTTTTTAGTCGGTGTGCACCCAAGATCACCAGTCCTTGTCTTCGCGAGAGTGTGTATACGTAGGATATTTTTCCACATGGAGAAAAAAGGTAATTACTACATGCATGCTAAAGTGGATATTAAATTTCATGTGAATATTATCATATTAAAATACAAAGATAAAAATATATATTAGATATACGTATTTTCCAAATGTTAAGTCACGAGAATGTAACTTATCTCTAATAAAAAATACATAGACTTTGATAAGAAAAAAATTACTTGTCATTATAGCTTGCTTGGTACAGGCCTAGTCGGTTATTACTTAGCTTTCCGGTATATTCTATAATTACTATGTAAGACGAAGCGCTCTGCGGTGGTGAAATTTCAATAGTAGAATCCTCAATAGAAAAATCAGCGTCAACAGTATTAGCATCTGTAAAGATCCCTATCATCACTTTCTGTGCTTCCAAATCTTCGAAATGAAAAATTATTGGATCATCTCTTGTTTCTGTATCTAAACGAACGTCCATTACTGCTCTGCCTTTAAAATTTTGGCCATCAATTGTTATTTCAATTGCATACTGCCTTACTTCTTGACCTGGTCTAACTCGCCGCGGTAATGCATTTTTTGTGACATTTTTATCCTTTTCTTTAGGTATTTCATTAACCATATTTTCTGTCGAACTATCTTCGTAGATTGCTTCTCTTTTTAAAGTAGCATCTTCAGGAAAAGTAGAATCTTTAATAACAGTTTCAGGCAAATTTTGAGATATCGGAAGTGAGTTCACAAACACTAAAATAACTACGTTAAGAAGTAGAGCAAACTTCCACTTTATTATGTCCCGAACCATTTTTGCTCAGTAAAATGGTCGGTCACTTTTTACAACGTTCCATACGATCGCTACACAATGCAGTTCGCAAGTAAAGAGGTCGTGAATAGATTGATCAAGATAAATAGATATATGAGATATGTGCAAGATGTTGATAATGTCAATAGCTTAGTTTAAAAGAGATAAAACATTAACTTTTAAATTGAATATATTTTTTTTATTCCGTTTTATATTATTAGTGCTGTATTATTATTAACATTTCATTAACTAACATGCAAATATTTAAGCTTCTTTTAGTAAAATAAAAAAAATATACTAAATAAATACAGATATTTAGTATTTGTTTCTTTTAATGAAGATTTATTATTTAAAATACATTATATTCAACAAGTAATAGATGTTCAACGAGTATGTATTGGTCAGAGCTTTGTATATTTGCTATTAGGTGCAATTTAGGTTAGCATTAGCAGATAAACTGTTTCGCACATGTCCAACTATTTGAATTGCAGGCAGAAGACGTAGATGCGTCCGTGTTCCAGCTTTAGCCAGTAAATAAAGTAAGAGCGAAAAGAAACAAGAGAAGGATGCGTACTCTTCATGGTTTGTGTGATCTTAAAAAATATAACTTTTGCGATTGCGAAACAGCGTCGTTTTAGTCGTTGCGTCGCAACATCACTTAATCTTGCCTCCGCGATGATGGGAATATGATATCTATATGTCTACGTATACAAAAGACTTGGTCAATTTTCCTTCAATGTTCCATAGTAGCTATTTTGATTTCTTGCTATTTTAATCTTATCCCATTAAATTAGTTTAAGAATTATTTTTACTTCGATTTCTTGTTAAAACATTTTCATAGCTACATTAAAATAAATTCAATGTCTACTATTTCATTTCCTTTTATCGTCTTTCAACCAACATTCTTTCATCTCATATTTATTGACATTATCTTCAAGTAGTTCACAAAGATATGGATAAAACTTGAGAGAATAATTCGTCACATACCTATCTTACCTATTTTTCTAACTCTAGTCTTACGTAAACTTAAAGGTATCATAATACAAACGTGTAAGATTACACAACGGTACATATTACAAATATTTATTATACCTTCTTATTAATATAAAATCGTCTATCCACATCGAAGAAACATTACAAACAAAAATACAGGTGTACTATTCAGGTTTCTCGTAGTTGACCAGGTTTAATCATCTACTACATACTATGGATAACAAAGTTATTCTTAATACTTGACTTAAATGTTTAGGCATAAGACTTAAAAATTCACAAAAGTATGCAAATTATGGTTGCTTTTGATATATGTAATGTCACTTAAATAGGCACATGTATTAGTTTTCATGCATGTGCCTAATTAAGTATAAATATTTAATTATTTGTATCGCCAATTCTCAATATAGGGGTAGACAGAGGTCTAGTCTAGATAATTAAGTCCTTTCGACCGAAGATATTTTCATAAGTTGTTGAAAAACTTATTGGTACGAACCCACCACCTAGGGATCGAAATCGGGTCTTTTGACTCGAAGTTCCGATCAGTCAACCACTCGGCTATCGTGACTTAAATATAGTTAAACAAATACTTTTATCACTTACACAGGTGGCTTCAACATGATTTAACAACTATGCTTACGATAGTATATAACTACTCTCTTATACCCGTAAGACCGGGTCATGGCTTTTGATGTGGGCAAATAATTATTCAGCTATGCATAGCTAAATAAGTATTATATATAATACATGATATATCACACATTTATTTTCTATCTCACTCTGGCATCGCCCAGATGCTAAGACAATGGGAATCTTAGTTAGGGTCAGTATGATGTACGCAGTTGTTCAATATAAAAAAGTAGAAACTATTTAATTTATCTGTCTGTGACCATAAACTTGAAGAACTTGGTGCGGTTCAAGAACTTTATATAAATTAGCAAGAATTGTATCTTGATTGATTTGTTTTCATAAATTTTATGTACGATTATTTACCGTTTGTTTGGAGATAAAGACGGCGAAAGGACTTAATTATGTTGAATGATTGGTTGAAAAGACTTAATTATCTAGACCTCTGTCTACCCCTGTATTCAGAATGGCGTGAAGATGTTTGATATTAAAATATTACTTACTCGCCATTACCGTAGCTCCCGACATAAAGACCCTCGCCAACTCTTCTAAGAGACCCCCGATATTCGATAACAAAGCTATATAGGGTTGCTTCAAATCCGGTACTGATTTCCAATACACCATCGTCGTCGTCTACGTTAAAATCAGCTGTTTGGAAAGTACTGCCACCAGCTAACGAAAACAATACAGACTCAACTGTTATGTCTTGAAGATGAAAAACTATGTCATCTTCCATAGTTGAGTAATCTTCAATTGTCACTTGTGCAGTTAGTTTCCCAGCAAAGGTTCCCGCGTTGATATTGGGATCTATTTCAACAGTATATCTTGTGACTGACATTCCAGGTCGCACTTGATTTCTGATTGTAAGTTTAGTAGAATTATATTCATTTGCAGTTTGGGTTAAATTTGTTGTTTTATTGGTATCTAAAGGACGATCAACTAGAACTGGTGTTGCGACATCACCATTCTTAATTGGTAAACACAAAGATGATGCAACAAACGAAATAAAACATAATGTCCGTAAAGCACACATTTTTGATATTTGTAACTAATAGTTTATTAAAAGTTCATCAGAGAATATTTTGTGGTGAAGCGATAAGTTACGATTGTGGTTTAGACGTCCACTACATGATGACTGATAATGTACTAAGATCCAGAATGGTGGTTATAAAATTTATATTGAAAGGACGAGAGTTTTGGTTTAGATAATGTTAGAATAAATACACTTACTGCCAAAATAACTATCTGACATTTCATTTTAAATAAAACTTTAAGTTCTTTTTTATTTATTTGACCATGTTTGAGACCCGAGTTCGATCAACAGAAAGAAGACGTCGACTTTGTTCGGTTGGTCTGATTGAATGTACTTATGAAAGTAATTATATAAATTATTTTTATATATTGTGAGAAATTTGTAGACATTTAAAAATAAATATCTGATATTTTAATTTACTTCAATAAAATTTAAAATTTTCTCAAAACAGAAATTTTAATAAACCAGTCTCTACTAATTGTAGTTGAATTCCTTTGCACTATACACACTTGAACCAAATTTCACCTTTGTGGTTTCACTTTTCTTTATTCGACTAATAGAATTCTAATTAACTTGGACTAATCATCATATCATATCGCTCTATTAAAATCCACTGCAGGACATAGGCCGCTCCCATAGGAACGATTTGCCATAATCGGTACGCTTGACAAACGGATTTGCGATCGCAGTACTAGACCACTCGCCCCATTATTTTGGTCTGGTATTTTTAGAGATGATGAACCCGCATCTATCGGTTTTATTTATATTCAAGGCTGTTTTCCTTAGTCGCCTCTTACGACACCCATAGAAAGAATGGGAGAGGCAATTGACAATATTATTACACTGTTATCACACCGTTATGCCACCGTTCCACCGCTTGTAATAATATCATAACGAATAAAACGGTAAATTTTTGTCACTTTTAATGTCATCAAGTGTAAATTTTCAGATCGAAATGATCAATGACCCGTGTCAGCATGACTGTACGCTTCAGATATCGGATAATCCCTTATCAAGTCGGTCAGCTTTGGATATGTTTGCTCATCACTATGGATACTAATACGCTATGGTCGCTGCTAGTTATTTGAAACAATACCGCCTAAATTCGATGTTCATTGCTTGTATACATATTTTTCTTTTAGAATTCACGATTAATGAAATGTTTGTATTTCTTTAATTCAATATCCTTAAAATGAACTAAAAAGGAACTTTAAATTTATTAAAAGCATAAAGTAATTTTTTTTTTCATTCTTTAAAGTTTCTATAATGTGTCCGTGACTTCGTTTGCGCATTACATTGAAATTCTCTCGGGACCAATAGTTGATAATTTTTTTGCAGAGAGAGGTATTTCTTAAATGTAATTTAGTATAAATCAGAAGCTTTTTAAAAGCCGGCAACTCATCTGCTATTCCTCCGGTATTGCAAGTGTTCATGGGCGGCGGTAATCACTTATCATCACGTGAGCCACCTGCTCGTTTGCCTGACTGATTAAATGATTAATCACCAACCTCATCTGGGTAATTATAGAATATTATTGATCGAGTATTCATCACATCATATCGTGTAACAAAATCATAAAGGGTTTTATTGGCATAAGAATCTAGGACCTTCAATGTTTCATGGATTGTGTAATCTATGTTATGGCTACCTTTTCTTGGAATATGTTAAATTATAAAAGAAATAAAAACATTTTGTGTGTGTCTAATTTATTTATACAACAAGGAATCACACAAAATAACTTTTTTGCCGTTATACGTTTCTTAATTCAACTCTATTTTTCTACCATAAAGATCACTGTTTGTATTGATTTTATATTTTTACTTATAAATAACACTCTTATAGATTGTAGATGGTAATGAATACAGAGACGAGAATAATTAAGCTGGACGTCAAAATACCAGCGTTGCTTCTAAAATTCTCATTCAACCAGGAATTGACAGTGTCGTAGTTCTGCTCACTCCAAGCGATGGAGGCCTGTATGTTCTCTCTTATAGCGCCGATAGCAGCCAGCTCAGCAGCCGAGAAGATCGCTTGATGTCGACTGATGAATGTATCAATCTAACAGAATATAAATTTACTTTAATATCTTGTTCCTAAAGTCCATTAGCAATGTGTTTTTTTTATTTCTATAGCTACAGATTATCTAAGTTCTTATCTTACATATAATTTAGCTTTAGAATTTGATAATAAATTAATTAGAAATTTGAGACATTTCTCTCTTTTATTTACGCCTGTTACGGCATTGGCGACATCTACCTGAAGATATTTTCAGCTGAATGTCCGTAACTTTACAGATACGAAACATCAAAGCGATTATGTCATCTACACATACTTTTTTTTAATTTACTAAGTAATGTGCACAAATTATTAGTTTTACATGAGTACCTTTGTAATGTTATATGTTGTTACATTTGATGATATACATACTTTATAATGAGTCGCGCTAGCCGAATGGTTGGATGATGGGAATTCAATTCTCTCTTGAATCGAATTGGATCCACAGATGGCAGGATCTTACCCATAGTTTTTTTCAAACCTATGTACGATTTATATCGTTGGCTTGGACATAAAGACAGCGACGGGCTCACCACCTGTCACGTGGTCCCAATAAATGTCTTCGGTCTTAATTATGAAGTCCTCTGTCTACCCCTAAATTGGAAGTGGCGTGAAGATATTTTTATAAATAAGTTACCTTTGTAGAATGTCCTCGAGTTGTCAATCTTCTTGCAAAGGCATTTAAAATATTAGCAGTACCAGTCAGGCCCTGTACTCTGCAAAAAAAAAAAACAAACACTAACCATTTAAGAGAGGATAAAAAGAAAAGCACAGGAATATACTTAACGTCTCAGAGAACAAACTCGCCATTGAACTTCATTCTTATAAATATATGACAAATAAAAATATTTTACGGTATACGTCAAGCAAAACGGAATTTGCATTGAAAAAAATCACTTGCTCAATAAGCTCAAGCGGGTATTATGTGCGGGACATTTGTATGAAAATGAAATTCTGCGTTATGGCGGAATCTTATGTTCATGAATTATATTAGGTTGTCACCGTAAAAACGACTTCGGTAACAAAAAAGATAAAAAAGAGGAAATTGGACACGATATCATTTTTATTATTTCCTTCAATGATCATTTTATGCTTTACTACAATGATTCATAGAATTTTCTAGAAGCTTAGCTCAGGACGTGCTTATTAGAAGTCTCATCCCGTCTTCATCCCCACTGAAAAATAAAACACTAGTTACGCTCGAGTTTTATTCGCGCAATGGAATAGGGGGAGTTGACCTCTCGTTAGAGAGTAGTATATTCCTAGGAATTGCCCCTTAACGTTTTCTTTTATACTACGAAGCGTATGTGTAGCATTACCGCGTTAACAATTATTCTATGACATACATATTCTTATTTACCCACATATAGATATTACGTATCATACACATACAGTTTTATGCTAAACTTGCTTACTTAAGCTAACTCATCACATTTTACTTCCTTTCTTATGCTAACTCACCATATTTTGACACAATACCTACGAGAAATAAAGACATCATTTACTTTTGTTTTTTATAAAGTGTTCGAATCTACTAATACAAGTCGGCAACGCACTACAGTATCCTTCTCTAGTGACATACTCCTAGTTTATCCGCGTGTAGTTTGTGCTCTTTCTCATTAAAGTATTATTAGGTGAGAGACTTAATTAATATATGATAAATTAAAAACTACGATAGCTCAGGCAAAGGAGGATCAGTGATCTCAATACCTATCCCATATTAAGTGCTCGCTCCTTTGTATAGCAACAGGGAGTTTCGCATTATTCGTATCATGCGAAACAGCATGTTATATATGTTAGAAGTCAGAAGGATTTTATTTCATAAGAAGTAATCTGTAGTGACCAAGCTCTGGTATATTGATTTATTTTTTTGCTTTTTATGAATTATTTTAGTGATCACATCTATACCGATATAATTTGAATATAAAACACAAATTAAATACTATATAAGTTTCGGAAGCACAGATGTATATTTTCATATTCCTAAAAGACAAACACGCTTAAAGCATTAAAATAATACAATCTTATAATATAAAACGAATTAATTTCGTTTACAAATAAGTGTAGACATATGAATCACAGAAAAAGTTCTTAGAGTGGTAACGTTTTGTTGAAAAACTTCAGCCGTTTTTGCGTTATTGGGTAACATCTATTGAAACAAACACACTTTCAAAATTAAAATGTTTGTAGGATAAAATCAGTAGTATATTATAAAGTCTGACATCGTTCAAATAATAATAAATAACATTCTTTACCTTGGCTGTATTTCAGCAAAATGTTCAATGACAAAGTCCAATGCAACCTCCATGTTTTCGGGACTCGAATTAATGACTGAAACGAGGATGGTGTGTCTGTCCTGCTCACGTACTGCCGAATTATCGTCGATGATTTGTCTAAGATAGCTGGAAAAGTTTAAGTAAAATAAGCGTTAATTCAAAAGTTACCGTTTACGTCTTTTCCCTTTTCCCTGGGTTGACAGATATATAGAAAATTATGTCCGTCTAGATATAATAATCTAAACGAATAAAGAATAAAATCCGATTTCGAACTCAGAAGACCTGAATTCGATCCAATTTCAGGAGATTTTGTACGTTTGTACACATGTTTTTTTGATGTGAAACATCTATAGCCGCACGTAAAACCGATTTCTGGCGTGGCGACGCATGGCGTGGCGACGGGTCGCCCCGCTATACAAAGGTATACTAATTTACACCCAATTACCTGAGAATTAAGGTTTATAATTAAACACTGAAATCCCTTTTTTATATTTAATTAATTATATTCATATTATTTATATTAGTGACTATGTAAATTATATTAAGATTTCATTTTTACATGAAAGGTCATTTCCTTATAGTCAAAAATGTTCAATAATTTTTAAAACGAATAAACATAAACTACCATTAAAATTAGATGGAGATTTTAATGTAAATTTGCAAGAGCTGAATCACTGCCATTAATGACATTTCTTCAAAAAGAATTTCAATTGCAAATCAACAACAATCCAAAAGAATCTACTACCAAATATGGAACAATTATAGATGCTGTAATTGTGAGATATCTTGATAATGTTTCATCCAATACTTTTGTAACGTATTAAATAAATATATAAATATCTTCACTCAATTCTAATTAAGTCCCTATGACCCACCTTCCACCGAAGATATTTTCGGGACAACGGGACATTTTTTCAATTCTGTAATAATATTATCTTTTATGCATATTACTTGTACACACACGATGTTTCACATCTGCCAGGCGTCCCATGACGGCTCACATTTTTTTTTTATTTTTCAAAACTTATGCATGATTTGTATTGTTGTTTGTATTGATTTGGACAGTAAGACGACGACAGGCTCACCAACTATCACATTGTACCAAACATTCTCCCGTGAAATGTCCAGGGTCGAAGAGATTAAATCAGATATATAATTATCCCAATATTGAGAAATGCGGGATGTTCAAAATTAATAATCACACTTAAAATAAACATAAACAGTTCACACTAAAAATAAACATGTACATTTTACACCCGATAGATTTGAAACCTAACAACAACCAACAAAAAAATAAACTAAAACCTTTAAAAACGTATGCACTGGTCTATTTTTACTGTCGCTATTACCAGTTGAAAAAGTTTTCACTTCCAAATACTACAGCTAAAGCAATAACCTCAAATCACGAGATTGACTTAGCACTTATCAAACTTATTTCTATCAATTCATTCCCAAGAGTTCGAATAAACATTTCTTTAAATTGAACCGCACCCATTCAATCTTTGTAAAACTTTATGCGATAGTAAAACAACTCGAATAGAATTTATAGGGAAGCTATAACTCACAAGTCACGTCGTTCAGCGTTCGCAGTGCATCCGAGGGCGTTCAGCAGAATGGCTTGTTCACTGGAGTCTGTACTAGCTAAGTATTGATCCCACAGGAAGTTGAAGTTATTGACGTCTCCACCACGGAGACCGGAGCAGAACACAGTGGTCTGGATGTCCGGGTTAAGACGCTGGCCTAATAAAATACGTAAAGTTTTTATGACGCTGATGTTTGTTTTAACTTTTTTTCAATTCTGTCTTCATGAGTTTTTCCAATACTGGGGTGCTATTGACAATTAAGTATTTTGTGGAACCACCATTCACCGAACCTTATTATTAAGATAGACAAATATTTATAAAATATAAAAAAATATACAATAAAATATCTTCACGCAATTCCCAATACAGGGGTAGACAGAGGTCTAGTCTAGACAATTAAGTCCCTTCGACCCACCTTCCACCGAAGATATTTTTGGGATAACGTGACAGGTGGTGAGCCCGTCGCCGTCTTTATGTCCAAGCCAACGATGTAATTCGTACATAGGTTTTAGAAAAACCCATTGGTACGAGCCTGCCACCTGGGGATCGAACTCGGGTCTCTCGACTCGAAATTCTGACCACCCAACCACTCAGCTATAGTGACTTTTTTACTATATTTATAACTTATAAATTATAAGCAACCAGGACTTGAGTGCAAATATTCAAACCGCAACACTTAGCTTCGGAAGCAGGGTCGTTATCAACTATGCTATCTATTTCTTTGTTATATTTTGAGAAAACTATTTTGAATATGTAATCAGAGCCGCGTAGTTACGACGAAAGAAAATACCCCTATCTTTCCGTGGGAGTCTTAAGAGAAGGCGAGATAACCATCTGTAATAATACTAGAACAAAATTCAGCATCGCAGAATCGCAGTACTATTTATCTCATATCCGGTATGAGAATGTTTGCCTCGATAGCCAAGCTTGGCGAGAGGATCGCAGTACTATTTATATATAAATACCTATATCCTGTAATTAACTTTTACAGGCTCTTGTGTTGATAATTATGACGATAATGATAGCAACGTGGTCGCGTCGTAGCGGAGTAAGGATATATCAATCCTTTTCGTAGTGCGTCGAGTGGGTGTCGTAATAGACAACAACATAGTAAAGCTTCTAAGCTTCAAAGTTTTACTGAGTAGTTGTCTTTTAACATTACTCATGCTGACAGGCGGTGGGATAAATACGGAGACAATGTTTACATGTAAAACAGCGCCCCAGGGAAATTCCAATGTGGAGACATAGATGTCGCCACAATGTATTATAGTAATTGTGGATTAGAACGGTCTACATGCTGGGGTGGGACTTACTTGGATTATTTCTGAACTGTTCCAGGAGCTCTTGAGATCTGTTAACGCAATGTTGATTACCAAGCCTACAATTGATGTCCAAAACTATATTCCTGTGATATGCGGTGACGTGTTCCTCGGATCCTTGAGCAGTGAAACCCAAGCGCTCGTATAAAGGTGCTGAGAGTTGTAGCATGTAGGTCTATAATTAAAAATGTCATATGATGATTTTGCTTATGTGCAATTTTTTTTAATTATACAGTAAATGTAGTAGAATACAAAGGAAAAGGTCTTGGAGTCACCTGAGTAAGCGACACACTCTTACTCATTTCTGCCACTAAATAACGTTGAAATAATTGCTGTGTTATGGTTTACTAAATATAAGTACCTTTCACCGAAACATATTTGGGACAACGTTACATGTGATAAGATCACCGCCTTCTTTATTCAAGCCGAGGACATAAACCGTACATAAGTTTTGAATAAACTCATTGGTACGAGCCGACCACCTGGGTATCGAACTCGGGACTCGGCTCGAATTCTGATCACCCAACCTCAACTATCGAAACTTTTTATGTATATACATAAAAAGCGCGTTCAAATTGATATAAGAAATATTAAAATTATCACACACGATGTTACTTACATAAATAATACTAAAAAAACAAATTGCTACAAAAATAATAACTGACCCGGAATAAATCGTATGCCTCCGAGCCGCTGAGGACGACGTCGAGGTAGCTCAGAGCCGTGTTTGCCGAACCCCACGGGATGTAATCAGTCTCGGCCACCAAATAACGTGAGATCTCAAAGGCGTAGACGTAATTCTGCAAAAAAATGTAGGTAAAGATAATATTGAAGTTGGAGAAATAATATATTCTATTCGGTCGAGTGATAGAAATTCGAGTGACAAGAACCGAATTCGAGCCCCAGGTTGGAGGCTCGTAGCAATGGTTTTTTCAAAGAACTTATGTAAGGTTTCTATATCGTTGGCTTGGACATAAAAACGGTGAAGGACTTACCACTTGTCACGTTGTTCCAAAAATGTTAATACGACCTTATAGCCTAGTTGGTAGTGACCCTGCCAAATTCAAACCAAATTGAGGTTACACTTGTGGAATGAAATATCCTGAAGTGCGCTAAAAAAAATTATTTAAAAATCGTGATGTTTACCTGGAGACTAGAAAAAAACTTTTAATTTTGTTGAAAAGCAAGCCATTTTTCACTTGGTGAAGCAGAAATATTACTGCCATGCCTAAAATTTTAAATTATTTTGGAATTAAAATACAACGCTTCTTGGAATTATCACTATAATCTGAAAGGTTTGATTTGTATAGGGTTTTGTAATTTTAATTTCTTCACTTTTGTGTTGTCTACTTATGTGATTTCTAATAATCCTAAAGAAATACAATAATTATATGTATGAATTAAATATTTTATGTATATATTTAATAACCAT
Source organism: Sericinus montela (assembly GCA_029286605.1). Lineage (NCBI taxonomy): Eukaryota > Metazoa > Arthropoda > Insecta > Lepidoptera > Papilionidae > Sericinus > Sericinus montela. The sequence continues at coordinate 117,358 of JAGSMR010000081.1, read as the reverse complement.
TTTATTATTAGAGAAAAAATTAAAATAAAAAAATCATCAAACAGCTCTGCCGTGCCGTGATAATTTTCTAAACTACTAGACTCCTTGTCCCTCGCGCATTAGTTGAAACTTTAATTCTCTTTTGCCTCTAAGAGTCCTTGATATCATCTACCAGAAATTATTCAAATTTCAAACTTAATATCCATAACTTTACCCTGTGAAGACATCGATACGATACCCCATCTACACTCTTAAGATGCAATTTTTATTTATTTTGAACGCATGTAAGTTATGGTGCACTTTTTTCAATGTTCTTTATCAAAACAAAAAAATATTCTTGTACATAACGTAAGTTAACCCTTGTAATGCTTTTATATAGTATGAATATATAAAGCACCCTAAAACACATTTTATACGGGCTTCCAAGACAAACGTTTCACATTACATAAATGCTAAGTCACGTATCGAGTACGGGCGTAACCTGTTTGTTTAGAGGGGTGATAGACATTGTGTTCTTACAATATTGACGTTCAATTAAAATAATAATTAAATATCGTAGTAGTATAGTTCGTAGTGACCCTGCCTTCGAAGCTAATGGTGGCGGTTTCAAATCCTCGTATGGGAAAACATGAACAAAGATTTCGGATTTTATCGCGTTTTTAATTAGTTTTTAACAAACTATTTTTACTTCCCTTAATGCTAAAAGCACAAAGCATCATGGCAAGCAGTGTGATCACGGAGAGACTCTAGAATTCGCGTAAATACAAGAAATCATTATGAATATTCGCTCTTAATACGGCGGTTACTAACAACGCGAAATTAATCGTTATTAAAAGTTAGGATAGCGGAGTGGTTGCGTGATAGGAGTTTGAGTCAAGAGACCCGAGTCCGATCCCCAGGCGATAGACACGAACTAATGTTTTTTTTATATATTCATATGTATAATTTTTATATATACCTAGTCAGGTCATTCATTGTCACATGTTTAACCTAAAATAATTAAAACAAGTTTATTCATTATGTAACTATTTATATACCAAAATGAACATAACAAAACATAGATTCTTATGACACTAAATTTTATTCAAAATGACCTCCGTGATTTTGAGTACAGGCCTTCAATCGGTGCGGACAGTTGTCTATCGCAGCACGAACGAGGTCCATGTCAATATCGGCGGCTGCCTTAATCAAGGATGTCTTGAGTGACTCCAAAATGCGGTGAGGCTTTGAGCACGCCTTTTCTTCCAAGTGTTGCCATATCTTGTAATCTAACGGATTCAAATCTGGACTGGAGGAGGGCCTGTCTTCGTGCCAGATGAAGTCGCTTTCACGCGCCGCCAGCCAGTCTTGTGTGCTCTTCGCTCTATGAGCGGGTGCCGAATCTTGTTGGAATAACCAGTGCCTGTTATTGAACATGGTATGAGAAACAGATTCCACAAGGTTCGTCAGGACTGTATTTTGATACTCAACTGCATTAGTTTTTACACCTTTCTCGCAAAAATGTACCTCTGTTAAGCCCCAATAAGAAACTCCCAACCATACCATGAGCGAAGATGGAAAATGACCTTGTTGAATGACACTGTTCTGTTTTTCATCGATATGCCCTGAAGCCCTCCTAAGTCTTCATTTAACACCCTTTTCACCGTGATTCTGCTTAACCCCATCTGAAGAGCCAACAGTTTCTGCTTACGTATGGGATTTCTTTGAATTCGAGCCTTCACAGTTTTTATTACTGCTGGAGTCCTAACAGACCGAGGGCGATCACTTCTTGACCTGTCATCTACACTAGAGTCTTCATTGTATCGTTTGATGGACGGATAAACGAATCTTTTGGTTATATTAAAATTTTTCAATATGTCAAAAACTTTTTATGACAGTAGTTGTAATAGTTTTATAGCCTTCGAAGCCCGCATCCTAAACCAAAGCCATCTATTGTGCAAAATTGATTTTACACGCACTAAAATTATCTTACTTTCCAAAAACGAAAGAAACTGTTACAGTTAGACAGAGAGCCAGAGTTACTTAAACATTTGAAATATGTTTGTATAATGGTGAATATAAAGTATAGATTACAATTACTTGTATACATTTGATCTTATTTCAATAACAATAAAATCGATATTCCAATAATGGTCCTGAAGTATGTGATTTTCACGACTGCGCTCGATTTGAATGGGTTTTGATAAACTGATAAAATTGTGATAAGAGATAAACCTTTTACGTAAAGTTTTATGCAAAACTTTGTAATTTTAAGAACCACATCCGAAAAAACAGTATCGGTTGGAATTAAAGTTTTTTTTTATTAAATGCTTTTTGTAAATGAATAAAATTATATTAAATACAAAGTTTCTTAGGTTTCTTTAGGGAAATTTAAGTAATGCTCGATTCTGATAACATTGTGATAAAATAGGTAATGGTTTTCTACTCAATATTTTTGAGTAGCATCACAGTGTGTTCATATTATTTTATAAATATGAAATAAATACATTTGCAGAACGTCACACTCGAACGTCACTCTATTCCTAAAATAAGCAGCTAAAGCGCTAGTGTTTTGGAATCAGAAACAACGAACACCTAATACATTACATAAGATACAATATAAAAACAAGAAATTTTCTACATTATCCCGTCCGACAATCGAAATTCACAGCTTACGACACGTTACGATTTTTTCTTTATTTAACTTTAAAGTGTGTTCTCTGCTTAATACATTTTACAATCTATTATTGAAATTTAATTTTAAATTCTATTTATAAATCTGAAAAGTACTCGGAAACCTCGACGTGCATGTATGAAGAAAATGATAAATCTGATAGAAGCGAACGAGGTATGAAGGGATCGTGGGACTTGGCGATCTGTCCTCTCTGGCTACCCCGTCAGGGATTGTGTGTGAAGATACGTAAGTAAGAAGCACAACCATTAGCTATTGTACAGCTATCGGCATTTTATGAAAAAAAAAAGTCACGATAGCCGAGTGGTTGGCTAGTCGAAATTTCGACTCAAGAGACCCGTGTTCGATCCCCAGGTGGCAAGCGCGTACCGAAGGGTTTTTCAAAAACTTATGTACGAATTATATCGTTGGCTTGAACATAAATATGGCGACGAACTCACCACCTGTCACGTCTCGAAAATATTTTCGGTGGAAGGTGGGTCGAAGGGACGTAATTGTCTCGGCAAGACCTCTGTCTACTCCTGTATCAGGAATTGCGTAAAGATTATTATTTATTTATTTTTTGACAGAGTAATATAGCCGTGATATAATAAAGAAATTAAAAAAATATGAGACATATTTCAAATCTCAGTCGGTTATAATATTTACCTTTGATAATGTCATAAAGGCGAAACCTGTCAGGTATTTTAATTAAGATAAATAAATAATGGAATAAGTAAAACTGAATTTTAATTTATTTTATGAAGAAATTATTTTATTACACATCTATAATGTTTTTCAATTCAAGTTGGTTGCTGGATTGCTCTATTGGGCTGTGTGAGTATTATGTTACGGTATAAAATTGGCATTAATATAAATATATTATATCTTCACGCAACTTCTCATAGAAGGGTAGGCAGAGGTTCCTTTTCACCGGAGCTTATTTGGGAAATGACAAGTGGTAATTCCAGCCTTCGTAGGCTGGGTCATTACCAACTTGGCTATCGAGTTGTAAAAAGCTAAAAGAAATATATATCATATAAATCACGATAGCCGGGTGGTTCGGTGGTCGGAATTTCGAGTCAAGAGACCCGAGTTCGATCCTCAGGTTGCAGGCTCATACCAATGGATTTTTCAAAAACTTATATACGAATTATATCGTTGGCTTGGACATAAATACGGTGCCGGGCTCACCACCTGTCACGAAAATATCATCGGTGGAAGGTGGGTCGAAGGGACTTCATTGTCTAGGTCTAGTCTAGACCTCGGACTACCCCTGTATTGGGACTTGCGTGAAGATATTTATTTATTTATTTAAAACGTACATATATAGGGACAATATCTCATCAACCTTGCTTTAATCACAAAGTAAGCAGCGTAAGCACGAACAGATGAATCAGAAACAACGAAGATTTTTTTTGCGGGTAGGCGTGTGCGTGAAAAGACGTAACAGAATTAGTGTGTTATTTTTTTTTAATAAATTAAGTTTTTTTATTTGATGTAATTGAATGCTTTCAAAGTTATCTGTGTGGTCGTCGGCAACGTGTTTCAATAGGTAATGCTGTATCTACTTGGCATGATCTACTTGCCGGCGTACCGTAGGGTGGCGTGTTGTCTCCTCTCTTATTTTCTATGTTTATCAATACTATCACTCCACGAATATCTTCTCTCTACCATTTGTATAAAGACGATCTTCAGATTTACTCACATACATCACTTGGTAACTTGGCTAATGCCATTAAGGACACTAATTTGGTCCTTGCTTCAATCCAAGATTGGAGCAGGTGTTTCAGGTGCAGAGCAGGTCATTTCCAAAATTAACGTAAATATTACCGTAATTATTGCCTGAAATTTGTCTTGATGGCAATGTTGTGCCCGTTAGTAAATAATTTTAAGATCTAGGACTATACATAGATCAGTCTCTTTCTTGGTCTTTGCATATCAAAGAGACAAGTAAAAAATTGTTTGCGGCAGCCTCCTGTTTACAAAGATTGCGCAATTTTCTTCCCATTCTCACAAGAATTTTATTGGCACAGACTTTGTTACTTCCCATTCTAGACTATGCTGATGCATGTTATTCGAACATCACTGAGGAGAATTTGAATAAACTTGAGCGTCTTCAAAATTTCGTTATTAGGTTCATATTTGGTCTTCGCAAATATGATCATGTATCAGAGTTTCGCAATAAGCTCAATGGCTCCCTATTAGACTTCGTCGGAATACCCACATTCTATCTCTGCTGTACTATGTACTGTACGTTTTAGGACTGTATTTGATCCTAAAACGCCGAACTATCTCGAGGAAAAGTTCGAGTTTATGGGCGAAAATAAAGATCATTCAAGATTGGCAGACAAATTAATTTTGCGAATGCCCGCCCATAGCTCGAATTTTTATCATTCCTCCTTTCACGTAAAAGCAGTGTCGCTGTGGAATTCGCTCCCGGTTGACATGAGGAGGGCTCAGAGCCTTGAATTGTTTAAAAATAAAATCAAACTGTATTATTTAGGAAAATTAATGGGATAATTTTGAATTTTTTCTTTTTCTTTACATATGTATTTGTTTTGGTTGTTTTTCTCTGTTTTTTTTTTCGTAGGTTAAGTGTATCTATTCATTATTTTTTGTATGATATATTTAATTGTGCTTCCTTATTTATATGTACACACCCCCGGAAAATTTTTACTTAATATTCTCTGTGAAAGGTCTGCCTGGAAGAAATCGCTATTTAAGCGATAAGGCCGCCTTTTGTACAACCACTGTATATAGCCTTTTTAAATGTATATCCTGTTAATAATATTTCTGTTATGGTGTGTGCAATCAAGTGTATAAATAAAAATAAATAAAAAAAAGATACTATAAACACTCAGAAAAAATGTTTTCTATATTGAGTCGACCGGCAATCATATGTATGTGGGTGATTTATTTTTAATTACACCAAATAACAACGTCCTAAAATACAATTGTCGATCTTGGCGTGCTTCCCGATACTATTGTCAGAGGTCTAGACAATTATGTCCTTTCGCCATTTCACCAAAACCTTTTTAAAACAACTTGAATGGTGGTAACTGTCTTAGTATCCAAAACAATAGACATTTCCACGAGACACAACATTTCCACGAGATATTGACTATTTTTCTTCTTTTCCGTCTATCAAGAGTCCACTGCTGAACAAAGGCCTCCCCCAAAGCTTTCCACAACGAACGGTCCCCAGTCACCTGCATCCATCAACTTCCCGCAACATTTAGCAATTCGTCACTCCATCTCGTGGGGGGTCGTCCTGCACTGCATTTGCCTATACGAGGTTGCCACTCGAGAACCTTTTTTCCCCAGCGGTTATTAAATACGACAAGCATTTGTTTTCATCACACAAATATTTGCTCCTAGCGAGATTCGATCCTGCAACTCTTCGAAGGCAGGGTCATTAAAAACTATGTTCTTGTACCTTACGGTCGTCTTTAAGTAGCACCTGAGTCTATTGTAATAACTTATTTATTTAATAATATAACTTACAAGTCTACCATTCCTCGCGAGGTTGAAGGCATCGTCCACAATCTGTGCTCGGTTCAAGAGGTGAATGGTTTGGTGGCTTGTGTTCAAAACTTTTGCCAATGCTTGCCAGTTATCGATGTCGTAGTTGACGCGATAATAACCTGTATGTAATTTGTGTTAAAGTTTAATACCAATTGCATATTTGTCCACATTAACTTTCGCAAGGTGCTGATGCGGGTAAGACACGGTGGCTCGGTTGGATAGAGCGTCACTAAGTATAGCGGAGTTGAAAAGGTTTGAATCACGCTCGTGTTAGTTATTTTTTAAATATTTCAATCAATTTGTTATTAAATGCGACATTTAAATAAGAAACTATACTTAGTGAGAGACAGCTTCACATGCATACATCACTTGTAATTTGAAATCAGAAACAGCGAAGGAACAAACACCCAGACCGGAAATAATGTACAAAAAGTGGTTTTCTACATTGACCTTTCGGAGACTCGAAACCGGGACCTCAGAAATGGCGTAACCTTGAAACTAGAAGTGTACGTCACTCGTCTGCAAATTCATCAAAATAATTCAGTCATTATAAAAAACATAAGTTCACATTCATCATCTTAATACATGCTATACCCAGAGTACTAATAGCCGAGTGGTTGGGTCATTGAATTGGGAATGTCTTGAAGATATTTTTAAGTCGAGAGAAGTAATTTCAGATTTTAGAGAAAGACCAAGGCTTAAGAATAATATTTTTCAGTAACACTCGCCTGTTTGTTGTTTGTTTACGATATACCATTCTGCATTCAATAGTCCAGGTATATCAACAGCTATCGCAGGAAAGGAAGGTGGGACCCATGCTTGCGGTCTGGTGTCCGAGAAGTCGACGTTGGTAGACAGCACCCAGTTAACAGGTACATGCCATCGGTACGACGACGTTAACTCTCGGTTAGTTAGAAAACGTTCCTAAGTGAACAAAGGTAACATTGATATATTTCTGAGTAATTAAATTAACTACAAATTAAAAAAAAAATACTGACACCGTGTCAGTATTTTTTTTTGTTCGAACTCGGAACGTCTGCCTCAATACATACATAAGAATTTTAATTTTTTTGATACTTACGCCCTTTATAAGCATTGGGTGACATCTACTAGAAAATTCAGCTTCTAACTCAATGAATTTACAGATATGAATATACAGCTTTATGATATAATTTTTATTGAATTTAAGTATTTCAATAAAAGAAATTAAAAATAAAATAAAAGAATTGGAGTCATGTTGGACTTTTGATTACTAAATTTATGATAAATTTAAAAAAATTACTGAAACGGGCGAGATTTTAACCCGCGATCTCTGCCGTAACGTGGCAACACTCGTACCTTTGACCCAACGTGTCCTACACGCAATATAAGTAATGGCAATGTATGTAAATCTCACGATAAGTCAAGATAGCCGACTGGCTGGGTGATGGAAATTCAAGTTAGATCCCCAGGTGGCAGGCTTGTACCAATGAGTTTTTTCAACATTTGTGTACGATTTATATCGTTGGTTTATTTATATCGTTGGCGGATAAATACGGCGGTAGGCTTCGCACCTATCACAATATCCCAAAAATATCTTCGGTGAAAGATGTGTCGAAAGACTTAATTGTCTGGACCTCTGTCTAATCTATTATTGAGAAAAGCGTGAAGATATTTTTAAGTGGGAAATGTAATAAGTTTGTCGACTCGTATTTAACGGATTTGGTAACACCTTCCAGGCTTCAAAACTTCGATTTTAAAATATACCTGTGCAATGTAAATAGACTGAGCACTTGGAGCGGATCTCCGGACAGTGAGAACGGGAAAACCTCCTTGGTTCGTCCAATGATCTAAAACCGTAGCCAGCGGGTACGGGATGCTGTGCGATGACTCATCTAACGCCTGTTGTAGGGCTGCGTAGAGATCTTGGGGAACAGCTGCGCGACGTGAACTGAAAAAATTTTTAATATGTATAGAAGATATATAGAAGATACCGAATGGTAGAGAAATTTATGGTAAGCCATAATTCGGAGAACTAATCGCATTAATTAGGGGAGTATTTTCTGGAATTTTCTAAGCTATTTATCTTCATTTAATAGCCATTTTTACTAATTCATTCGATCGGGGAACGAATCTGACTTCCCCCAGTTCATTGATTTTCGACGGTATGTAAGAAGCGGCTAAGCGACTAACAATTTGAAAAATATCAGTGCGAGAAAGGAGGCTTTCTAGTCATTCCAACTGAATCATTCGTTAATTTTTAAAATCATTTATTATTAAATTATTATATAATAAAAATTAAAGCCGAGTGGTTGGGTGGTCGGAATTTCGAGTCAAGAGACCCGGGTTCGATCCCCAGTTGGCAAGCTTGTACCAATGGGTTTTTTAAAATCTTACGTACAAATTATATCGTTGGCTTGGACATGAAGACGGCGACGGGCTCACCACCTGTCTCGTAGTCCCGAAAAATCTTCGGTGGAACACCTTCCACATTCCACATTCGACCCATCGGACGAAGGGACTTAATTGTCTAGACTAGACCTTTGTCTACCCCTGTATTTGAAATTGCGTGCAGATATTTTTTATTTTGTTGTATTATGTAAAACATTTATTGTTCTTAAAACTTAACAATATAAATGTGCTTAAATTCGTGCAGATATGATAACCGTTTAATAGTAAATAAATATATTATGTTCTACGTGTGTACATGAACAAATTCCAATTGTAAGCCGATTTTGATGATGTTTTAGTGTACGTTAAAATGGATTCAAGAATTGTTTAGATTCACTTTTGAGCTGTTAACAGGCTCGCTAGTAATGAATTCATTTTCAAAAGCTGTAGTTGCGTAATCGCCGTAAGGAGGTTTATTGGCTGCATCGGTCACCGTCCGGAACTATATTCAGAGCGAACTCGTTACAATATAAGCAGAGTGTTGAGAGGTATCAGCGTTCAAACAGGAGGTATATTACTTGCAGTGTAAAGTGCAGTTAAGTATTTAAACAAATCTTAGCAATATAGAGAGATTTGTTAACTACCGCTCCAACTATCTCATCCTTCAATCGCAAGGGTTTCACAGGTTCGAACTGAAGTTGGTACAATACCATTTCCTACAACATTGGTAACGCTAGTCACCAATCAGTTATACGGCCTGCAGTCATCCGGTGTAAAAAAGTCCAAGATAACTCAGTTAGTGTCGACCGGGAAACGAACTCGTCTATGGATGTCGACATGTGTTTAATTGTTCATGAAACGTACATCAAATCCGGAAGAACTTTTAAATTTAATAAAACATTGCTTACTTGTTTTGTAAATAGATGATGAGACCCCTTCGGAATACTTCAGGAGTCAGGAAGTGTTGCATCATACGGATCACAGAGCCAGCTGCAATTAAATATTATTTTTTTTTAAAATTAAAACTAAAAGTCTCAAAAGTTTGTATACTAATGTAATTGCAGAGGAAAAAATTTACCTCCTATCTAGCCAGCATTGAAAATTTTAAATTTTTCTTCAAATGTAATTCTTATAGATAACGGTTGATAAATTTGAAAATAATTTGAACAAATAATCGTAAATCAAGTAAACCGTCCTGACAAAGTTTATTGCAAAGATTTTATCAATTAATAATCGTGAATTAAGTAAACTGTTTCTACATTGTTTTACACACAGATGTATGATTAAAATGGTGAGTTTCTCAGAGAATTTAGTCCCGCATAGTTCAGCGAAATTTGGAGGGATGTAGAGTTTGAGAGTTTCATTTTACGTCCATCTGTCAGTAGCAAATGACATTTTCAAGGCTATTTTCTTATTCATAAAGTACAAACTTCCATATTTGTAACAGTGCGTAGTGCATTCCTTGCACTACGCAAAAAATTCAAAGTAAAAAAATATATTCTAGATACTATATAGATGAATGGACGACCAGACAAGGAAGTGATCCTATAAGGGCAAAATTTTTTTTTATTTAAATATGTAAACCCAAAAATGTATTTGATTTTGTTAAGTAAATTACACATCACAATATAAATTCGAGGCGATCATAGATAAGTGGAAATAAAAAAAAAAACAGTCTCATTGCGAAAACCTAGTCGCGTATCAAATATGTTACACTGATAAATTGTATATCTCGTATTTCCTAATATCGATAAGATACTTAAGGAATGGTGACAGGTTTCATGTGAGATTGTGTTTAATAGCGCGTATCAACTTGCTGTGAAATTTGAACCTTGATGTACTGCACTCATTTATTTCAAGGAAGTCCTTCGATTTAAGTCACGATAGCCGACTGGTTGGGTGATCGGAAATCGAGTTATGAGACCGGTGTACAATCCCCAAGGCTCGTACCAATAGGTTTATTCAAAATCTTACGATTATATCGTTTATATCGTTGGCTTGGACATAATGACGGCGACGGGATCACCACATGTCACGTTGTCCCAAAAATGTCTTCGGTGGAAGGTGGATCGAATAGAATTAATTGTCGAGACCTCTTTTTTTTTCTTTCAGGAATTAAAAAAAAAGATCAATAAAATATGACCTTTGACCATTGATGATCACCGTATACGTGTGGCGTTATTTATGACAGGACAGAGGTCCCGGTTTCCATTTCCGGACGGTTTAATGTAAAATACAATTTTTTTTATCGGGACTTCATTTTTGTGGTAGCTTCATTTTCTCCAATTCCACAACACACGTGTTTAAGTTACTTTAGAATCAGACCAATGCATTTGATATTGTCCATATCTATGTATGTATGTTTCTTTATAGCCCATGCTTAATTGTCCTTTCCTCCCCTCGGAGGCTCTTTATCAATTAATTTGTAAAGTTTTTACAAATTAATTTACTTTCGTATAATCTGACTATACTCACATTTTTGGTAAGCAACAGCGTTGAAAGTGCCGAGTACTTGGGAAGGTGTGAAAACAGGGTGGGTCATGGGGTTCACGCTCAGCACGGCATCATTTTGGAATACATTTTGTAATAGAAGAACAAATTGGTCCATCATACGCCATTGTGGTAGCACCTGTAAAGAAGTGTAGTAATTGAGTGGTATAGTACATAGCTGAGTAAAGGTAAAATTTAAATTAGTTAAGGTGTATTATTTCAATTAAATAGCATTTCTATTAATAATGGAGATACAAATAGTTTTGTAACTAGTGGAGGTAATGCATTTTTTATTGATTTAAGCATATAACTTATGCTTAACTTTTTGGTATTAAATTAAAGACAAAAAAAGAAAAAATGTTTCAAATATCAACTGACACGATTTCTTTCTCTCTTTACTTTAATAGTGAAACCTTATTTTTAGGTTAAAACCCGTACCAAAAATGCGCATTTATAATCTAAAAGGCAGCGGCTATGAATAATCCAACATCCAATTTGTAATGAAGATTAATAAATAAATAACATTAGCCCCCGCTTTTGGTACTGCAATATTTCCGACGTAATTAACGTTATTACAGCTATATAGTTCTTTAATTTCGACGCCATTTTCCGCATCGTCCATACGTCCGTCGAGGTTAAAGATCCAAGAAAACTTGTGGGTTTCTACTTGTTCATGAGGGATCGGCTCGTAGATCCTGCCTACGTCCATGTGGAATTACTTCTACAAATTCTACAAATCTTACGAATGGTTAGGTAGCCGGTAACGCAATCACACGTCCCCTACTAGTTTCCGTTGCTTATTATGCCACTTACTAAATTCCACTTAATAAGCAGTCAGCTCACTTTTGCGATGGCAAGATCGATGATCAGTAATGCTTTACCATCTAGCGAACCAGTAACTCATTTCAAAACCACACCCACGAAAAAAAGAAATACGTACCAAATCAGTAGCAAAGTTTTCGAAGAAGTTGGCGAAACCTTCGTTCAGCCAAGTGTAAGTCCAGTTCAAAGGGCTAACTTCGTTACCGAACCACATGTGCACGTTTTCGTGGCATATTATCCTGCCAATGTTCTGTCTTGTGGCTGTGGTGGTAATTCCGTCCCGCACCAGTAGGGCCACTTCCCTGTTAACACAAATTTATTATCAAAAAAACATAATTATTCTAATTGTTGAAAGCCTAGTGGTCCAGACGTCCAGATAATTAGACTCTTCAACCAAGATTTCAGTGAATCTTTTTTGGAATCACATAACACGAGCCTGTCGTCGTCTTAGTGTATAAGCCAACGGTATAATATATATTCACATTATATATGCCTTACCATGTATATACAGTAATGGACACCCGACACCTAAGACGCTGATATCCATCACCGGTTTACTGAATTTTTGTCTGGATAATTTTCGTATAATCAAAACTTGTTCCTTAGTCGACTATGACTACACCCATGGAAGAAGGCGGATGGTCTATATTAACGCTATAACTATGAGACGTAATTTACTTTAGACACGATAGCCGAAATTAATAGTTATTATAGACGAGTGGTTGGTTGCTCAGGATTCGCTTTAAGAGATCCAAGTACGTTCCCTAGAAAGTAATGTCGTACTAATGAGATTCTTTTTTCAAAACTAATGTACGGTTTATATTGCTGGCTTGCCAATAAAGATGGTAACAAACTCTGGACCTGTCATGTTGTCCCATAAAAAGTTTTGGTGAAATATGAGTCGAAAGAACTAAATTGTCTAGACCTCTGTCTACCCCTGTATTTTGAAATACGTAATTTGTTACACTTTTTATAAAAATAGTAACATCAGAAAACAGAAAAAATATTATTAACACAATAGTGTTTTATTCGCAAATATATTCCGGCCTAGAGATTTTCATTAACAACTTCCCCAGAGGCTAATTTAGTGAGTGCGTTAGTTTCAATTGCTCTTGCCTAATGAGGTCTCTACCGTTGTTACCGGGTTAAACGACCTACTATGAATGTCAAGCATTTGTAAGCGACGTGAGGAGTTTCAACGTGAGACATCTCACTTGAAATGCTGGATGATTAAGTTTAATTAATTCGACTTGATTGATAAGCGTATCAGTAAATTGTAGTACTCGAAATTTACGTTAAATGACACTATTGGTGGAAATTTTTGTGAAAAAAAATTTCGTCTCTCCTACAATAGGTCAATTGTTAATTAGTAGATAGAAGTCTAGACAATAAAATCCGTTCGAAACACTTTTCATCGCAGCCTATTTGGGACAGCGTTACAGACGGTGAGCCTGTCGCCGTATTAGTGTCCAGGCTAATACATAATCAGGTCATAAGTATTTTCACACAGTAAAATCTTTTCTTTTAGAATGCTGGCCACAAAAAAGTTTATTGAATTCGAATTTCGAGTTGTTCATGAAAATAAAACTATATACTTTTTAGAATTTTACTCATTTTTAAATATGGAGTGGACGGTTAAAGAAGACCGTGTTGCAGTTATTGCGTTGCATCGTTGCGGTTGCGCGCCAATTCAAGTTTTTGCCATACTGAAAAATTTGAATAGAAAGAAAGAAAGAAAGATATTTATTGACTACTACTTAACAAATCAAACAAATAATAAAAATGTTACTAGTTAAACTAACAAAAAAATATATAATTAAATGGTAGATCTGGTAACAATAATAAGAAAAGTAATACAAAATAAAAAAAAGAAGGAAAAAAAATAATTTAAGTAGTATGTGAAAAGGACAACCAACTCAGCAATTAGCTGCAGCTGTTTGCGGCAGCGCTGATTTTCAGTTGGGTCCTCTAAAATCATGTATGAGTTGAAGCGAGACAAGGACGAAATACATCGTTCTACAAATAATAAGTGAAAACTATGTAAAAAAAGAAAAAACAATGAGAACATCTAAACTACAAAATTGCACACCTATGTAATATTCACACACAATTTATTTACATGCAATAAAAGTGTATATTAAATTTTTACCTTTATCAACAAATTTAATATGATACTTAAATTTGTGCACTTATGAAATTGGCTGTGGATGACCCAGGGCCATATTAAATAATAACCAAAGGCAAAGGTAAACTATATTAAACTAAGTTATGGTAAACATTATCAAGTTGTAAACTTAGAGCGTGTTTTTTTATTTTATATTTAAACGTTTGTGCCGATTTTATATTACGAATTGGAGGAGGTATGTTGTTCCAAATTTTTGTTGCCACGTACTTAAAACTGCCCTGAAAGGCAGAAGTTTTATGTTTCGGAATTTTTAAAAATAGCGTACACAACCGAGAACGATAGGCCAATGTGAGTTTTTCAAACAGGTACGACGGTTGACAATTCTTAACTACACCAAAAAGTAAATAACTAAAGTGAACATAACGTCTTAATGGCATCTTAAGCAAGCGCGCCTTGTTTAGGTACGGAGTAACGTGTGACCGAGGGGGGATTTTAAAACAAAATCTGGCACACGCATTTTGCACCCGTTGTATTAGTAATTGACTTTTTGACAACAATCTGGGACCATATACTGTATCACAATAATTCATTTTTGATAGGATCAGTCATTCAACCAAGTTTTCACGAAGTTGAGTACTAAGAAATTCACGAACTTTATACAGAAGTTTAAGACGATAAAAACAATAACGAGTTATTTCTGAAATATACGCTTCATAACGCAGTGCTGAGTCCAGAACTAAACCAAGATTTCGAGCCCTGTCTACTCGTTCTATCATTTGTCCTCTAATATATATTGCGGAATTGCTACAAATAATTGCAGATACCTGCTTTTTGGAACCTAATAACATGTACTTAGACTTTTTAGGGTTAAGAAAAAGCGAATTTCGACTAGACCAGTCAGCTAATCTCTCTAAGTCCTCATTAATTTTTATAATGCTTTCACGTGCATCCTTAGGCCTAAAAGACATATATAGTTGTAAGTCATCCGCGTATATGTGATATTTACAGTTAATTATACACTTTATTATATCTGCTGTGTATAGTATAAAAAGCAGGGGTCCTAAAATAGATCCTTGTGGGATGCCGCGTTTAACTTCTTAAAGAGAGGAAGAATTCTTAATACCACCGTCATCTTGCAGCTCAACATATTGATGACGGTGATTCAAATAATTATCAAACCATTTAATTACAGACGCATCAAATCCATAAAACGCCATATTTGCTAAAAGTAATTCAGAATTAATTGAATCTAAAGCTCGTGAGAAGTCAAGTAAGACCAAAATAGATCCCATCCCTATATCTTGAGCCTCTAAGATATTTGATGTCACTTCGAGCAGTGCTGTAGCAGTGCTTCTACCTTTACGGAACCCAGATTGGAGAGATGGTAAAATTTTGTTGATTTCTAAAAATTTTGTCAGCTGTATACTAACTACCTTTTCAAGAATTTTGGATAGAGAAGGCAATATACTTATGGGTCGTAAATCAGAATATGAAGAGGGGTTATTTGTTTTGGGAATAGGTATAATTTTGGCAATTTTCCAGAAAGAAGGGAACTCAGAGGTATTAATAGAATTGTTTATTAGGCTTGTGATAACACCCAATGTATGCGGGAGTGTTAAGAGTAACATTTCCAAAGATAAGCCATTTGCTCCTTTTGAGTTGGATTTGAGACTTTTAATAATATTATAAATGTCTTGCTGGTTAACAGATCTCAATACGAATATATTAGGGCCATAACTGTTTGCTTTAAAATAATTTATGTCTGTAACTGTCGTGCCCGTACTTTCTGGAGCATCAAGGAAATGATTATTCATTTTATCTGTATCGCGTAGAGGAACCGGGATTTCAAGATTAGGTTTATTTTGAGCAACATTAATCTTAAGATGCGTCCACAATTTCTTTGGGTCATGAATGCATTTGTTTATGTATTCGTTAAAATAAGCTTTCTTTTCATTGAATATGGCATTCTTAACAAGATTTTTAAATCTTTGTAATATAAATAATGAGAGTATTTTTGGGTCTTATGATATCTAGTATGAGCTGCATACTATAATATAACCAAAACATTCGTTTATCGTACCATCAAACGATACAATGAAGACTCTAGTGTAGATGACAGGTCAAGAAGTGGTCGCCCTCGGTCTGTTAGGACTCCAGCAGCGATAAAAGCTGTGATGGCTCGAATTCAAAGAAGTCCCAAACGTAAGCAGAAACTGTTGGCCCTTCAGATGGGGTTAAGCAAAACCATGGTGAAAAGGGTGTTAAATGAAGACTTAGGGCTTCGGGCATATCGAATAAAAACAGGACATTGTTTGAATGCTCGTCTAATGCACCTGAGACTGAAGAGATGCCGCGCTTTGTTTAAGCGGTACGCGGGAAAAAATATCGGGAAATTCTTTTTTCGGATAATTTTTTTTTTACCGTAGAAGAGAGCTACAACAAACAAAATGATAAGGTGTACGCACACAGTAGTGAAGAAGCGATCAACGGTATTCCGCGTGTCCAACGAGGTAATTTTTCATCCTCGCTCATGGTATGGTTGGGAGTTTCTTATTGGGGCTTAACAGAGGTAAATTTTTGCGAGAAAGGTGCAAAAACTAATGCAGTTGTGTATCAAAATACAGTCCTGACGAACCTTGTGGAACCTGTTTCTTATACCATGTTCAATAACAGGCACTGGCTATTCCAACAAGATTCGACGCCAGCTCATAGAGCGAAGAGCACACAAGACTGGCTGGCGGTGCGTGAAATCGACTTCATCGGGCACGCAGACTGGCCCTCCTCCAGTCCAAATTCGAATCCGTAAGATTACAAGATATGGCAAAACTTGGAGGAAAAGGCGTGCTCAAAGCCTCATCCCAATTTGGAGTCACTAAAGACATCCTTAATTAAGGTAGCCGCCGATATTGACATGGACCTCGTTCGTGCTGCGACAGACGATTGGCCGCACAGATTGAAGGCCTGTATTCAAAATCACGGAGGTCATTTTGAATAAACTTTAGTGACCTAAGAATCTGTGTTTTGTTAAGTTCATTTTGGTATATAAATACTTACATAATGAATAAACTTGTTTTAATTATTTTAGGTTAAACATGTGACAGAATTTATGACCTGACTAGGTATATATACTTTACATACATGAACGATAATAACATGAACGAAAATTTGAGCGAACGGATAGAGATAGGTGTTGGAAACTCGGAGAGGCCGAAGCGTCGCCGTGTTTACGTCAAAGCCAACGATATAATTCGTACATAAGTTTTTGAAAAACCATTGGTACGAGCCTGCCACCTGGGGATCGAACTCGGGTCTCTTGACTCAAAATTCCGACCACTCAACCACTCGGCTATCGTGATGTGACGTTTTTTGATTAATGTGTCTAATATGCTATAAGGGCCTTTTGTCTAATATGTCTACCCCTGTATTGGGAATTGCGTGAAGATAATATGCTATAAGGGGTTTTTAATCACAAATTCTACGTACATATAACATATTTTTATTTAATCTTCCGTACGAGTATATAATTAATTATCTTGACTGACAGACATATTCATCAGCAAACAGAGCCTAAAACGCTGGTTCTAATGTATACTATTTTTAGCTATTGATAGAAACTTTACCACTACGGGATAAATGGTTCTTTGGAAATCAGTCATTTAGCGTCAGGTTCGTACCGATGAGTCTTTAGAAGCTTAGAATGATTTATAATTGGACACTGAGAGGGCGTTAGGACTCCCGTCAGTTAAGGTTTCTGAAAACATACTCAGGTAAAATGTGGTAAGGTAAGGCAAAGTCTAGGCCTATCTAGCCTTTGACTGGCCCCCATATTTACATAACTGTTTGTTGTTTTAATAATAATAAAAACACAAAAATTCACTACCACACCTGTAAACAACCAATCCCCAGTTTTCCATTGCACCAGCAGCGAAATCGGGTACAGCGACTTTGTCCATTTTCGGGAAGGCATATATAAACTCCGTGTAGTTCTCCAAAGCGACCATGTTCCTCTGTCCAAAGTCCAAGGCGAATGTGGCCGTGCTTTGTGTACTTGGTCTCGAGTATACCCTGAACGGCTTATTGAAGATAGCGTTTTGTTCGTTGCTAATGTAGTCGAATTTGGAAACTAAATAAGCGAGGAGGTACGTGGACATGGCAAGAGTGTCTTGGAATTCGAATTTGCGATATCTCGCCACCTCAGGTCTGAAATGGAGGAAATGTCGTGTAAACATGATGGCGGGTCTATTAAATAAAGTTATATATTAGTTATGTTAAAAATCGACAAGGAATTACTGAGTAAGTAGTCACACACTATGGAAATTTGCGTAGGGTCGTTTAATTGCCTGGTTTGTTAAGTAGCATCCCTCTGCAGACCCCCAATATTAAAAATCATCTTTCAGGACTCCTTTCTTCTTTTTTTCTTTAAATCATATCCATTCCACTGCTGAACATAGGTCCCCTTATATCCCTTTTCACAATGAACGGTTCCCAAGCCACCTGTATTCATCGACTCCCCGCAATATTGTGGAAGTGGTCTCTCCATCTTTTGGGGGGTCGTGTTGCACTGCACCTGTACAATGCAGCCATTCTAGAAAATTCTTCTCTGAATCTGTCATCCAGTTTCATCGCGTCGGTATCGTAAAAAGGCGATAGAAGGTATTATAAATATAAGCCCAAAAGTCACGATAGCCAAGTGGTTGAATCGAAATTCGAGTCAAGAGACCTGAGTTCGATCCTCAGGTGGTACGCTCGTACCAATGAGTTTTTTGAAAAACTTAAGTTCGATTTACGAGTATATCGTAAGCTTGGACATAAATACGGCGACGGGCTAATCATCTGTATGTCCCAAAAAATGACTTCGGTTAATGGTGGGTCGAAGGAACTTAATTGTTTAGACCCCTGTCTACCCTATTATTGAGAATGGCGTGAATTTAAATATAAGTATTCAGCATTAACGGTATGAAGTTTCTTTTAGCCGTTACTATTGTTTTTAGATTAATTTTATTGTTCATAAACTGTTTTGTGTTCTGCCGTTGCTATGTTACAAGATAACTACTATAACATTAATATATTAAAGTAAATAAAATACTGAGTCACGAGATGCTAAGCTGATTTTAGCTAGGATTAAATATAAAAATTGTCTCCACATACTTCAAGAGATCCGTCCTCTCGGGCATGTTACTTCTTACTACTGGGTAATCAGTTGGTGCGTATATAGTTGTCCTAAACACAGCTTTGTGAGAGGGCTCATCGTAGCACGGAAACGCTCGACGGGCGAATGTAGGCTGCATCTGTGTTGTAATGAGCCGCCTGGTAAAATAATAGAAATAATTAATATATACATAGATAGGAACAACATCGAATGCACTCCTCTGTAAAGTAAGTAGATAAAGAACTTGTGTTATGAACTCAGAAACGATGAAGGTACTACATACTCCTAGATTAAAACAATGCAGAAAAGGTGGTTTTCAACATTGACCCGTCCAGTAGTCGAACCCAGGACCTCAGAACTATCAACACCATGAACTCCGGTGTGATTTCTCGTCCATAGGTGTCGTCATAACTTGATAATAGAACTAAATTCTAAGAGGCTTTCAATTAGAATTGCTCTTACGTCTCATCGAATATTAGAGAAGGCCCAACAGAGTGTCTTTGTAGCCATACATACATAGTGGCCTGTGAAAGTCAGAATGCAGGTCATGGACCTTTTGCATGAGGAGGATTTACTATAATCGCCACAATTAGCAAGCAGATTGGCGGTCGCATATCACACCTTTGATGCTACTGCCCGTCACCGGTCTGCTTGTTTCAAATCTGATACTTTTGAAATGGTTAAACCGCGATATCTCGGTAGACGTTACCAGAAGATTTACTTACGACACCAAAGGGAAGAAATTGCGTGAAATATTATTTAAAAGAATACATGCAATGCTAACAACATTCATAGTAATTTTTGTTACTAACTTAACTGCAATGTGTGTATCTAAATTAGTTTACGACAATAGTACAATGTCCAACCTGCCATGTTGAATTTCGCAATTAGTAGTCTATACCGTCAGGTTTATGACGTTTCTTCTAATACTGTAATGTCGGGATCGAACCTGCGATGTTGATTTTAGCAATCTGCAATCCAAACTATTGGGTTTTTGACGCATCTTCGTGCGCTGATAGCACACTAAAAGATTTTCTCTATCCAAAAATCACCTATTGAACCTTTACAAGTTATCACTTGAAAAATAATTTACTTACTGCGGACCAGCTACGGGATCTTCGTAAGTAGACAAGTAGATACCAAACATATTCTCAGCGTATTGACCAGCAAAATTTATTTGTACAATGTAGGGCACCGCTTGGAGAAATTGGGTGGTTGTACTGATTCTAAGGAAATGGGTATCATCTGTCGCAAGAGTATAGCGTTGGAAGAGATTCTGTTGAAAGTTGTTCTCTCTGAAGACGCTAATGTTGAAGATGTTCAGTTCCATCGCATGTAGGACTATTTCATTCGTGTTCCTCACTGGTACAACCCTGATGGAAACTTCCCCTCGGAATGATTCGGGTATATTCGGGTCTAGGAAGAGTTGGACATCGTAGAAGGTGGGAAAGGATTCGCCGGGTAGTATGTAGTGCTCGTAGTTTACGTTCTTTGTGACGTCATTATCGCTTGTCAATGGGACGCTCAAAGTCGGTCCCAAAAGGGATAACAGAAGAAGTAAATACATTTCTGAAAAAAAAAAGATTACATACAATTTTTTTTTTTATTTTATTCTGAAGACGACCCGATAGTTAGTTGGTAGTCACCCAGACTTCGAAGCTAAGGGTTGCGGGTTTGAATCACAAATATTTGTATGATTGAGCTGCAAAAGGCAGAACTGTATGGAAATACTTTACTATTATTGTGAACAGGCCCTGCTGATGGGGGCTGGTCATCTTGAATCTGCAATCCTGGATATATTTTATGTTGTCCCAAAAACTATCTTCGGTGGTTGATGGGTCGAAAGGTTTTAATCGTTTGTCTACCCCTTAATTGGGAATTCATTTTTTATCATTTTTATGTCGTTACACATATTTTTATTTTTACATTGATATACTTCTTAAATATATATATGTACTTTATTCTCTTTTCATATTTTATGTGATATCATTTAATGATTAAATTTTATATGACTTGATAAAATATTTTAAATTAGTATTTAACTCTTTTTGGGCTAATGTTTATATTTATCTTATCTTTAGATAATTTTGTCAATATTGATGAATATGCCAGCTAACAGAAACCTGTATATCGTGGTTTATTTCAAACCTATAAAACACATCAATCTATAAATTATGATAAGAAATATCGTCAATCAATTGTTGTTGTAAATTTTAATTTGCTGCGATAGAAAAACCAGATATAATCAGTTGTAATTTTTTAGTTTTAGAACGGTAACTAATTTTTTTTAAATGTCGGCATGATTCAAATAAATCAAATCATAAAGATAACATACATTATATCCATCAAAATGATAGTCATTTTATTTTCTACCAACCCTTTGTAACTTTTTATCTAACCGAGAAGAAACAGGAAATTCAAAATTAATTAAATAAATATAACGCCTAGATAATTAAGTCCTTTCGACCCAACGAAGATATTTTTGGGACAAAGTGACAAGTGGTGAACTGGTCGCCACCTTTATATCCTAGCCAACGTTATAAATCGTACGTAAAAAATATATAAACAAATATCTTCATGCAATTCCCAATACAGGGGTAGACAGAGGTCTATTCTAGACAATTACGTCCCTTCGACCCACCTTCCACCGAAGATATTTTCGGGACAACGTGACAGGTGGTGAGCCCGTCGCCGCCTTTATGTCCGAGTCAACGATGTACTTCGTACATAAGTTTCGGAAAAACCCATTGGTACGAGCCTGCCACCTGGGGATCGAACTCGGGTCTCTCGACTAGAAATTCTGACCACCCAACCACTCGGCTATCGTGACTAATATAAATCGTACGCACCCAGTATAAAGTAAGTTTTAAAAACCTATTAATACGGGAAATTCGGGTCTCATGACTCGAGTTCCGATCACCCAACCACTGTGTCTGTGTCTGTCTGACAGCTGTCGTGCCTTTTTAATCAATATTAAACAATGAATCTCAGAAGTTATAAATGAATAATATTATCACGCCATTCGCAATACAGGGGTAGACGAGGTCTAAACAATTAAGTCGTTTCGGCCCACCTTCCACCGAAGAAATTTTTGGTACAACGTGATAGGTGTCATCTTAATAGGTGTCATCGGGCCCATCATCGTCTTAATGTCCAAGCTAACGATGTAATTCGTAAATAAGTTTTTTTGAACAAACCCATTGATACGAGCCTGGGGTTCGAACTAGGGTCTATTGACGATTAGGGTCTATTCCGACCAACCACCCGGCTATGGTGACTTTCTTTTTCTCAGAAGATGAAGATCTAAATCTCAGATGTTGCTATCATTAATTAATAGTATAATAACCCTTTTTGTTAAGGTTTCCTTTCATAAATTTCTTAAGCCTATTAAAAGTCACTATCACACAGAAATCTCTTCTGATTTCAGTGAAACATGCATCGTCAGACTTTCAAGTGGGTTTGATTGATAATTACTCCCTGTTTGGGAATAGACATAACGTAAGTATATATTTAAAAGCCTGCAAAATCCACTATACAACATTGGCCTCTCGCCACGCCTTGACAAGTGTACTGGCGTTCACTTTAACAGTCACTTCACACTTTAGACTTTTAGCTGCTCGACACCGGTCTGTTTAATTTCGGTTCGGTATTTGTTGAGATAGTCACCCTGCCATCTGTTTGACCTTTTTAAAAAAATAAATATTTCTTCACGCAATTCCGCACGCATTACCGGGGTAGACAGAGGTCTAGTCTAGACAATTAAGTCCCTTTGACCCTCCATCCACCGATATTTTCAGGACAATTTAACAGGTGGTGAGCCCGTCGCCGAAACATGTTTCACATTATGCATTTTATTTTCCCTTAGTCACCTCTTACGACACCGACAAATAGAATGGGCACGACACTATATTTAACAAGGATTTAATTAAAACATTGTCAGTAAGGAAGTTAAAAAGGAAGTCAATTACCAAAGCGTACTTCCGTGAAGTAGAAAAAAAGTAAATAAAAATAATTAAAGTTCTATAATAAAGTACTTACTATAATGTATTTACTCGACCATCACCTACGGTTGTATGAATAAATTAGATAAAGCAATAAGTAGTACAATTTTAAAATTTATTAGGGTTCGTTGAACAATAATAGGAAAACCAATTAAACCTTTATGAATTTTGAAGCAATTGTTTCATATGTTTTATATTTACTTTTTTATATTGCAAAGAACGTGTTTCTTAAACTTTTTTTAATTAGGTGTATAAATATTTTTTATTCCACAACAACAGAGAAAATATATTATAAAAAATGTAGTTAAGTAAGACTTCAGTAGAATAGGACAAAGGACGTAAATTTGCTATAATCACAAGGCTTGGCAAGTGAGACGCATAGAGATCTAGACAATGAAGTCCTTTCGACCCATCTTACACCGAAAACATTTTTTAGGAAAACGTGACAGGTGGCGAGCCCATTGTCGTTGTTATGTCCAAGCCAACGATCTCTAAGTTTTGAAAAAAAAAAACAGATTGATACTAGCGTACAACCTGGAGATTGATAGGGTCTTCCGCCTTACCGTAATTCCGACCACTCAACCTCTCGTCTTTTTTCTATTTATTTAATTTGTTAGATATCTTCACGCAATTCCCAATATAGGGGTAGACAGAGGTCTAGTCTAGACAATTAAGTCCTTTCGACCCACCTTCCACCGAAGATATTTTCAGGACACTGAAGATTTTTTTAAATTTAGTAGGGTTTTTAAATAAATAAATATGTACCGGATCCGATAGACAATACATTCCCTTTTTATAATATAAATTTATCAGCGATTAGCTTTAAACTACATATTTAATTCTTGATCCTTATCTAGATTAAAATTGTTATAATCATTCAGAATATTTGACCGCGACATATTTAATTTATTTATTATTAAAGATAGCATATGACATCGATAAAGAAGGAGTAACGTTGTAATGACAATGTTTATTTAAACATTTTTACAAATTTAGCTTCGGCACTAAATGGTGATAGGCTCACCGTCTGCCACGTTATACTAAATAAGTTTTGGTGTAAAATTAGTCCAAAGGACTTCATTGACTAGACCTCTGCCTACCTCAGTATGGGAAATTGCGTGAAGGTAATGAAAAAAATTAAGTGTTGTAATAACTGTAAACAGTTCGTAGAAGGTAATATAGGAATTATTTATTCAACATTTAGCAAGAATTTAATTTCCTTTGGGTATTACGTTTATACACATCTTTGAAGATAGAATTTTTTGGTCAATACAATGGTACACTTTTTTCTCTTGTCCGTGTCTTCTTGGTTTCTAAGCCAACAATACTATATAATTACATAAATATATAATCACGTAGTTATGTTCTTCATAAATACTTTTTTGCTTACGAAATTTTCAAACAGTTTTACTCCCGAAAATATGAAAAACATCAGAACATAGTGCAGTGACAGAACCGTATAGTTCTTTTATCATAATAAATAAAAAAATAACGAAATGTTAAATAAAATATAGAACAAAGTGAAACAGATGGAAGTCGTCAACAAGTTTGTTGAAGTTACGAACAACGGTACGTGGTTGAACAATAAACAGGAATGGCAAACTTTTTTGGCGATAAAATTGCCTATGTTTATGCAAGTTATTACGCTCAAACTCATTGGTCCGTTACATCTTGAAAATAGTAAGTGAATTAAAATAACTATTAATTAAAAAAATTACAGTGCCGTTTTTAATTATTAAATTAATTATATCTACCTAAACATGTCTTTGGTGAAAAATGGGACGAAAGGAAAGGACGACTATCTACCCCAGTATTGGGAATGGCGTGAAAATTTTATTTCATATTAAATATTTAATATTATTGAATGAACATACTTAGAATATACAACACAAAGTAGACTTTACAATTATGTGTGTTCATAGCAGCATAACAATAATTTTCAGATAACCAAAGGTATACAATGCTTCTGATGGTACATATATTTGGTATTCAAACAAGAAACTAGATAGTAGCGAACTATTCAGGAAACATAACAAACAACCAGACCGTTCTATCGAAGTTTTGCAAGAACAAAGATTTAAATGATGGCCTCTCAAAGTCCAGGCAACCGACGCCTGTATGAGTTCAGTATTAGTAAGTGCATGAAGACGAATTGTTTAGACGTCTGTATGAGGACATTATTAGTAAGTGCATGAAGGTATATTAGTACTATTTGAAATTGCCTAGGGCCAAGTCTACTAATTGGTTTAGACACTAAGACGACGATAGGCTCACTACCAATCACATTGCCCCAAATAGTCGGTGAACAATAGGTCGAAAGGCCTTAATTGACTAAACCTTTCCCCCAGTTTTAGACAACTGCCCCAGTATTGGAAAATGCTTGAAGACTTATCCTCCTTTAACAGTATACGCAAAGAAATAAGTTTTTAGATTGAAATTTTTGTAGCAGGCACGTTTGAATAGGGCCGGATAATTTTCACATATAAACTTCAATCTCTTTTCTTATAACGATATGAAATACTTTATTGCAAATATCAGAATAAGATAGATTTAAGCATAACGACATGATCCTGGCCGCACTCCAAGCCCCGTATTTGATTGTCATAAAACTCTAAACGATGAAAGTTAAAAGATCATTTTCCCGATGACGTTAAATGACTAACAAGGTTATAAATTTTGTATAAAATGAATATAGAAGTCACGATAGCTGAGTGGATGGGTGGTCGGAATTTCGAGTCAAGAGACCCGAGTTCGTTCGTACCAATAGGTTTATCAAAAGCTGATGTGCAAATTATATCGTTGACTTGGACATATAGACGGCGACGGGCTCACCACCTGTCACGTTATCCCAAAATGTCTTCCGTGGAAGGTGGGACGAAAGGACTTAATTGTCTAGACTAGACCTCTGTCTACCCCTGCATTGGGAAAGGAGTTAAGTATTTTTTTATCTATAGGTAATCACGTAGCATAGTGTAAATAAATTATAACTTACTAAAAGTGTGATAAGTATAGGTACTCTAAGTACCCTACCCACTATACACAGTATAGTCTTTTATAATCCCTAATTATAAAAGTCTAAAATAGTTTAACGTACCATCGAATTTTACTAAACAAAATACACCAAAAAAGATGAAAAGTCTAACAGCTTGTAATTTCATCAGCTCATCACATTATCATCATAACGGCCTGTAAGAGTTCACTGCAGGATATAAGCCTCCTTTACGGAAGGGGTTTCTGTAATCACCACGCTTGGAAAGGGGACTGGCGATTGCTGTACCAGACACCTCGCACCGTCGCCGTCTCTTCCTCGTAGTCCTTACAGATGGTTATTACGCCATCTATCTGTAGCCAATTGCATTTTCAATGCTTTTCCATGTATGATGTATGAAGGATTGACAGACACTTGGCGATCTGTTCTCTCTGGCTAACTCGTCATGTACGGTGTGTGAAGGTAAATAAATTTCATTGGTCTCTCCGACCAATGAAATTTATTACACGACACTCGCCATCGGCAAGAAATGAGATGGTATATTCTTACGCAGTAACCACACGACTAACCACCAGCTAGTTAGTTCACCGCAAATATAATGTCATAACCTATAAAAATATACTATACTAAGATTACCTAAGTAATATTACAGTTGTAGGTGAAGACTACTTGCAAAATAATATGAGCAAAAAGTAACGTTATTGTAAGTAAAATATTCACGAATGAAATAAATCAAGCTTTGTTAATATTATTTTGTAAAGAAAAACAAAGCGAATACTTAAACGTTAAAAAATCTGCTATTTGTTAATTAGCAATAAAACATGTGTAATCCAAATCCAGTGTGATCTCGATGGCTTTAGCTAGTGAATGAACCTACACCGTTAAAGTTATATATTCTCGGCCCGGTAGGCTAGGTAGGCCCGGTTACTCTACCTACGAAGCTAAGATTGCGGGCTCGAATCCAGCTACTGAGCAAAGAATGCGTTGCTCAAAATATTATAAAAATGTTACAGAATCTAACTTCTGTTTTGATCTATTCAGCTGCTCTAGAACGAATGTAAGGTGGAATTACTTACGAGGTATAAACATCCATAAGAATCATAACTGGCCATCTGATGAAAAAGAAAACATATTTAAAATCCCGTGGTATTATCTTTGTAGTATCACCATCTGAAAGAAAAAATAACGCTTAATTAAAAATTAAATTTTCAACATCTATGCACACGAATTAACATAAAATGTAATTGTATTTAAATTCTTAGAACTTTTTACCCGCGGGTACCGTAAAATAAGACTACGGGAAAGCTATGAAAGTCGCAATGGTTCAAGTTACGAGATATCTGATACTGCGATTACTAATCTGCTTGCCAAGTCTTAAAAGTCCTAAGTGAGAGAGAAAAAAGATATTTAAGTTCAATATTTTCATCACGAGAAATTTGTAAAAATAAATAAATAAATAGCTTCACGCCATTCCTAATACTGGAATAGACGGAGCTTCAGAAAAATTTTAAAACAACGTGAGAGATGGTAAGCCAGTAGCCGTCAACAATATAAAAAAATATAAATATTGAAAAATGATTGGTACGATCCTGCCACCTGGGGATCGATCTCCAGTCTCTTGATTCAAATTCCGAGTACCCAAACACACGGCTATCGTGACTTTTTTAAGTAGTAAATGTGACATTTACTACTTTCTTTGCAAACAGAGCAATGTATGTGATGCTGTCTCTATCTATACATTTATTTGTCGAAACCACTCCAAATACGAGATACTTGGCACGGTTAGTCTTTTTAACAGAATGTTACTATGTTAAAAGCATTGTTCTTCTAATTCCAACGTACGTTAATACGCGACATTTACACGCGAATTCTCTTTTACTTTCTACGCTACAAGAGAAACAACTTAAGAAACATGGAATACATTTGTAACTTACTAGTGTTCTCGTACATTCGTACTGTAACTACGGAAATATCTGTTCACAGTGTGCCAACTGAAAATTTTCGAAAGCACAATGAAAACATGGCTAGGGACTTGAGTTTGAACAAGTATCTATCTCGTCGAATGACTTCAATTCTTACAATTTTTCATTTTCACATAAATCCTACAGAAATTTAATTTCTTTCCACTAGTACTCAATAAAGTTCTGCCTGTAATGCTTGTAAATAAATTTGTTATATTTATTGTATTCATGTCTCACTTCAGTCACGATAGCCGAGTTGTTGGGTGGTCGGAATTTCGAGTCAAGAGACCCGAGTTCGATCCCCAGGTGGCAGTACCAATGAGTTTTTAAAACTTATGTACAAATTTCATCGTTGTCTTGGACATAAAGACGGCGACGGGCTCACCACCTGTCACGTTGTCCCGAAAATATCTTCGGTGGAAGGTGGGTCAAAGGGACTTAATTGTCTAGACTTGACCTCTGTCTACCCCTGTATTGGGAATTGCGTGAAGATATTTTCATTTTTTATTTTGATGTCTCACTTCAAGCTCTTTTATCGCGCAAATAAAAGCAAATGAAACGAAATTCGCTCATCTACATTTTTCTTACAAAAGTTCATCATTCTATTTTCGTCAGTTTTAAATTTACATGTGTGTAAATAAGTCTAGTTAAACATGAACCGTGTTTTACTCTCCAACTCCTGTCTCCCGGGCAAAATGAAAAGTCTTGAAAATGATAATGGCTACCGACGGAATAACCATAACGTAGCCAAGTACAAGCCGATTATAAGTCACGATGGCTGAGTTGTTGGGTGATCGGAGATCAAGAGACGCGTGTTCCGTTCCCAGATGGTAGGCACGTAGTAAAGAGTTTTTTCAAAATGTATGTACGATTTATATCGTTGGCTTGTACATACTCGTAAAAGACGGCTCCTGGCTCACCATCGCTCACGTTGTTCCAAAAATTTCATAATTGTCTAGAGCTCCGTAAACCCCAGTATTGGAAATGTCATGATGATATTTTTTACAGGATAACAATCTCTAAAAATGCCAGACTTAAATTAACAAGACCGGTGTGAGTAACGAGAGGTACGAGAGGTCTGACACTACACTCACCAAGCGTGGCGATTATAGCAAAACTTTCTTACTGAAGAGGGTTTTGTCCACCTGTGGACTTTTACAGGCCACTATTTCATGTCTACAACAAGAAAAGCAAACTTAGTAAAATATAGGCCATCTCAAATTAATACCTTAAAGCATTGTCCAGAGAATTGCTGTAAAATCTTCATATTTTGATTTACGAGGTAGTAGAGAACAGTCTTCAAATCTTCGAGCTCAGCTCCCGTGTTTAACAATAGATTGAAATAAAAATTAAAACTAATTTACTTATTCATTCGTGTCATTTAATTATAATAAATAAATTAATACAAAGATACAGATGACATAGAAAATATTACTTTAATCAAAAAGCAAGTAACTAAAACACTTGTGTTAAGAAAGCAAAAACAACTAAGGCGCCACTAACAGCCGGACCCGAGCCAAGTGGTTTTCTACATTGCGCCATACAAGAATCGAACCCGGAACGTCAGAGCTGACAACACCATCCAAATTGGCGTGTATACTACTTTACCACCGAAGTCGTGAATAAGACAAGACTAAGGAAATAGCCCTTGAATAACTTAATGGTGATCTGCAGTGAACGTGGTAACTTAAAGCTAGTTTGGGATTCGAGCAGCGTATGTGACATTGTCTTCCATGTATATATTTATTACATTATAAAAAAAACATATTTTCACGCCATTCTTCACCCAATACCTCTGCCACCACTACAAACTATAATTACCCCTGGTAGGCAGACGTCTAGACTATTAAGTCGTTTCGACCCACCTTGAACCGAAGAGATTTTTGGGACAACGTGACATGTGGTGAGCCCGTCGCCCTCTCAATGTTCAAGCTATCGATATAATTCGTAAATAAGTTTTTGAAAAATCCCATTGATACGAGCCTGCCACCGTTCGAACTCGGGTGTTTTCATTCGAAATTCCGACCACCATTCAAACTACTCGGCTATCGTGACTTAATTATAATTAATTATTAGTTATTACATTATTTTTATTATTTTTTTATAATAATAATTATATAATATAAGATTTCTTTATTACATATATTACAAGTAGTAATCATGTTACTTTACATTACCTTAGTTATTTAATAAATTACACCTTAAAATTCATTGTTTAACACTTGTACACAATTCACTTTATTTCGATTATTTATTAGTTAACCGACCGGTTTCGCCTTACGCCATCATCAGGATATTGACAGAGCTTATTACTAATATTCAATTTTTTTTTTGTTTATACTACCCACAATAAATGAGAAACATCGTTTAAATCAAAAATTATAAGTTAGTAGACGGTAGGTAGAAATTTAGGGATAGCATACCATTAGGGATAACATAATTTTTGATTTAAACGATGTTTCTCATTTATTGTGAGTAGTATAAACATAAAAAATTTAATATTAGTAATAAGCTCTGTCAATACCTTGATGATGTCGTAAGGCGAAACCGGCCGGTTAACTAATAAATAATCGAAATAAAGTGAATTGTGTACAAGTGTTGAACAACGAATTTTAATGCAATGCAATTTCACCAAGTGACAACAATCGCAAGTATTAATTATATTTAAATTACACCTTATATAATAAAAGATAACTGCATTCAAGTATACGCTTCACAATAAAACCAGGAATGCATATTGCGGTCCTTGGGCATCAATGAGCTACTTAGCAGAGCAAATAAAAAAAAATAAAGGAGAAAGCATTTTTCTATTTATAATGATGCACTGACTGACGGGCGGGGTATGTGAGCATAATACTTTAAATTAATCCGACTCTGAAGAGTATAATTATAATGAAACGAACTTATTTAGCTGTTATATAAAAAAACATGAAGACAGTTAAATTGAATAATTTAATAAAATATAAATTTATTGTACACCAAACCACATAAAAATCACATAAAGAAAAAAAAAATACTAAACAACACAATGAGCGGCCTTATCACCAAGTGACAGTTCATAAGCGGCAAAAGCAAAGTCAAAAGTGCGGCAAAAATTAAGTCTTCACATAATTTAAATTCTATCCCAATCCCTCGGAGTAGCATCAATAGATAAGAGTGTCTGTGTCTTTTAAGATGGACTTAAATATCTCAACGATGCTGAAAGAAGTTTGAAATTTTTCAAAATCTTCGAAGCTACTTCTTTCGTGACATAATTAATATTGCGTATAAGAGACAAGTATAACGATTTCCAGATTAACACAGATTCGATTAATGGGTGTTATGGTTACAGTCCATCATACAAACATCAAAAGAAAAATAAATAAAAATTGCTTTCTTTTGATCAAGATAATACAATGATATGGTTATCGCAAAACACTTAACATACCGCAGATCATCACTATTATTATCAAAGCAGCCTATCAGAAGTTCACTGCTGAACATAGCTCCACCAAAGATTGCCACATAAAGCGGTCCTGTGCCACCTGCGTCCATTCGACTCCTCGCAACTTTATGCAGGTCGTGCCAAAGATAGTATAAATTAATATCAGCCTTTTAAAATAAAAAGTCACGATAGCCGAGTGGTTGGGTAATTTGAATTCGAGTCAAGAGACCTGAGAGTGGTGCCCAGATGTCAGGCTCATATAAATTTTTCCAAAAACATATATACGGGTGTATCGTTGGCTTGGACATAAAAGACAGCTACGGGCTCACGACGAAAGTAGGCCGAAAGGACATAATTATCTAGGCCTCTGTCTAACTCAGTAGTGGGAACGAATTTTAATATCAGCCTTATGACCGTGTGGCTATGGTGTAAGAATATGCCATTCCCTTTCTTTTCCGTAAGTATTTTAAGAGGCGATAATGGTTGAGCTTGATAATGCAGTTTACTAATGGCTGATGATGGAATAGACATTTTGTAAAGTACTAGAACAAAATTCAGCCCTCCGCTGTCGGGTAACTATGTCTAAGATGCAAGATGTCTGTGATCGCCAATCCGTTTGCCAAGCGTGGCGGTTATGATTTTTACATTCCGTATGTATTTATGTCCTGTCATTTATCATCCGCGAGGAAAGCTGCGGTAACTGATTGTGTAACTATAAGAACTCAAAACTTTTTAAACATTTTATATTATTAAGCAATAAGCTTTGAAAAAGTTTATCGACTTTGATAACTTATAACAATTTTGATAAATTAACCGTAAAAATTTAATAACCCATATTGATTTTCACTTTGAACTTTTACGATGAAAAACATATAATTACATATTTATTTCAGACGAAGAAGTAATTTTTATTTATGTTCCTACTGTTTGCTATCGGTGTGGTGTGTTATTGCAATACATTTTTATTTCTTTCTAATCACGATAGCCGAGTGGTTAGGTGATCGGAATTCGAGACAAGAGACCCGAGTACAGTCCCAAGGCTCGTCCAATAAGTTTTTTCAAAAACTTATGTACGAATTTTATCGTCGGCTTGGACATAAAGACGGCGACGGGTTCACCTCTCGTCACGTTATCCCAAAATGTCTTCTGAATAAACCTTGGTTCTTCAAATTCTGTATTTACCATTGCACTACGAAGAAGTAGAAAATGTCCCGGGGAACCTGAAAAAAATTTACATCATAAAATTAAATAGATAGAGACAAGATTACATTAATTGTTTTCCATTTCAATCCGTGCCAAAGCAATTAGCTACAGCACTCGTGTTTTGGAATCGAAAACAACGGAAGTACCACAAACACCCAGACCAGAGAGACAATGTAGCAAATTGATTATCAACTGTCCGGGAATCGAACCTGGGACTTGGAATATTAAGCGTCGATAGATTACTATACTATATAGCTTAGGGTTTGGGCTGTGAAACATGACGTACCAGGTTCGAGACCTTAAAACAGGTTGTTCTGGAAATTACCTACAAGAAAGAATAACCAAAGATTTCGTCTTTATAATATTGGTATGGAGAGATATTTATTAAAAATCACCAACTCGATAACATAGTTGGTAACGACCCTTTATGCATTTCCTAAATACTTGGGTAGTCAGAAGTGCAGACAATTTAGTTCTCATAATTTATCCACCGGAGCTTATTTGGAACAACCCGATAAGTGGTGAGCCTATCGCCGTCCCAGTGTCCAACACCACGATATTAATCATACAAAAGTACGGCGGATTACGGCCACAGCGACTTGGACTATTACGAGCGTCGTTCGTTGCTCGCTGGTGACTGACTTAACCGATTTTTGAGCTGAACGTGCGAGCACGTTGAGCGCAAGTCAGCACATGTGCACTAAGACAAGGCTGGATAAACTTGACTATTCGCCACTGTGTAATGTGAAGATATTTATTTATTTTATCTTCACGCAGAGTACCTGACGGAGTAGCCAGAGAGAACAGATCGCCAAGTATCTCGATCCTTACTCATCGATACGGGAATGAATTCGGCTCTTTCGATTCGAAGTCCGAACACTCATTGACTCGTTCCTCGTGTTTGTCAACAAAGATTGCAAGTTAAATAAAAGCTTGAAATTAATTATATTTATTTAGAACATTTTGCTTTTACCGAATGAATTTGGTATGTTATATGAATTCTTTTATTTTTATTAATATTTATTATTACACATGAGATTTGAAAATACACGTACTCGTATATACACAGATATTTTCATACATATATGTATGTATATTATTATATACACAGTTATAACAGTTTTTGTGAGTATCCAATATTAAAAAAGATCTGCTTATTTATATAATGCTACAAATAATGAAATTAAAGACCTAAGGACATAAAGACAATTATTCCGACACTTCAGATTACAATCACAAATTACAACGGCAACGCATCTGCTATGCCTCTGATATTGCGATTTGACAATTACATTATAAATAATATATTTTAATCATTTCTAATATATCATAAATATATACACACCGGTTGTGTGTGTGTGTGTGTCATTCATTCACGGTGGTCTTTTTAGGATATTCAGATACCAAAATTTTACAGTTGTTATATGACTTTAAACATTTGTTAATTTCACTAATTATAAAAAAAAATATGAAAAATAGCCAACGATATGAATCGTACATAGGTTTTTGAAAACCACTGGTTCGAGCCTGCCACCTGGGGATCGAACTCGGGTTTCCCGACTTGAATTCCGAACACCCAACCACTCGGCTATCGTGACTCTATTTATAAATAAATAAATAAATAAATATCTTCACGTAATTCCCAATACAGGGGTAGACAGAGGTCTATTCTAGACAATTAAGTTCCTTTGACCCACCTTCCACCGAAGATATTTTCGGGACAACGTGAAAGGTGGTGAGCCCATCGCCGTCTTTATGTCCAAGCCAACGATGTAATTCGTACATAAGTTTTTGAAAACCCATTGGTACGAGCCACCTACGGATCGAACTCGGGTCTCTTGGCTCGAAATTCCAACCACCCAACCGAATCAACGAAAGAACCACTCGGCTATCGTGACTTTTGATATACATTTATTGCATGAGTGGATGGGTGGTCGGAATTTCGAGTAGAGCGACCTGAGTTCGATCCCCAAGTGACAGGGTCGTACCAATGGGTTTTTTCAAAAAAAACCTATGTACGATTCATATTTTTGGCTTGGACATAAAGACGGCGACAGGCTCACCACCTGTCACGTTGTCCTGAAAATGTCTTCGGTGGAAGGTGGGTTAAAGGGACTTAATTGTCTAGACTAGACCTCTGTCTACCCCTGTATTGGTAATTGCGTGAAGATATGAAAATAAAAAAAGTAATGGAACGTGGGTCAAAGGGACTTAATTGTCTAAACTAAACCTCTGTCTACCCCTATATTGGGATTGCGTAGATATTTATTAATTTATTTCATTTAAAAATATTCAGATGTACATAATGGATGTTTCATCCATGACTTAAATGTCTACCCCTAGCGGGATTCGAGTCCTTGACCTTTATTTTCTAAGGCAGGGTCACTTCGACCTAGGATGTCGGGACTGTAATAGATATTATATTATTAGAATTAACATAGAACGCCGAAACTGGGTTCTCTTTATAGGGATATTATTGTCATTAAGTGGCATGTAATCCGCTTAGCTACAATCTAAGATCAGAGATCGATCTAAATGTATTAGGATACGCATAGTAAGTTATCTTTCTTAAAATAAATATATTAAAAATATCTTCAAACTAATGCAATGACGACACTAAATAGTACTTAGGGGGTGAAGGCCTGATTTTGTTTACCATTCAAAATAGTAGTAAAGCCGACTTTTTCTAATACTTGACTAAACATAGGTCTTGACAAGTCCTTTCGAGTATATATGGTAATACGTGATCAGATTGTGAATGTTTGGGATTAGACAAAATATTGGAACAACTCCTAATTATGTATTGTTGTTGAGAGTATCGCCATGTCTGTATGATTCCGAAGAGCATGGTGGAGTAAAACAATTTAATGCGGTGCTGCATATTGAGCATGTTGCTATCGTTCAGGTGAGGAGCATATGAGTGATTTGGAATGAAAAAAAAATCGAAATGAGCACACGCGTTTTGTATCCGCTGATTCATTCTGTGGGATCATTCCTATTGTCCCTTAAGATATTAATTCAAACTCCCATTTTTATGTTTCAGTCATTGCACCTGAAATAATTTGATGATAAATGATAAATAGGGACGATTTATGAATGTTTATTTATTATACTATTAAATTCATATACGATATCACATAGTCACGATAGCCATGTGGTATCATAAAAAATCATCATGTCATCATCATAACGGAACATATAAGTATACTGCAGTCCTCTGGCTCAAATGAGGTGTCTCCCGTATGAGAGGGTTTGTCATAATCTTAAAACTCAGCGAGCGGATTGACTGCAGTGCCACCTTGTGCCTTAGACGCTGCTACCCATCACAAGTAGAGTGTATATTTATTGCAATCCCGCCATATGTCGGTTACCCGTTATATTTATGGCTTAAAAATAGATAAATATCTTCACGCCATTTCCAATAGAAGTACTAAGGGATAAACAGAGGTACAGATAATTAAGTCCTTTCGATACCACCTTCTACCGAAGATAATTTTGGGACAAAGTGACAGTGGTGAGCCCATCGCCGTCTTTATATCTTTATGTTTTGCTTCGGCTTAGAATAGAGATATTACTTACACTTAGATGAGAAATTTACTAACCAATAACAAACAACAAGTCAATAACGTTCATAGTAATTACATTGTACAATAACTTCAAATAAGCCTTTGACAAACACCAACAATTTATAAATTAAATAATAACTTATCATTTAAAATTAATCTGTTTAGAGCCACAACCACGACGGGCTCACCACCTGTCACGTTGTCCCGAAAATAATTTCGGTGGAAGCTGGGACGAAGGGACTTAGCTGTCTAGACTAGACCTCTGTCTACCCATGTGTTGAGAATTGCGTGATGATATTTATTTATTTTATTTACAACAGACAGATGGCGGTATAAACATCTAGAAAACTACGTGACTAAAATTCAGTAGACCAGTGACAGGCCGCAGCGTCTAAGGTGTAAAGTCTTTGGTACTGGGTCGCCAAACCGCATGCCAAGCGTGGCGATTATGGCAAGCCGTCCCTTACGGGTGAAGCATGCATCCTGCAGTGAACTTTTACAGGACATTATGTATGTTATGTATACAGTAAACTTACTTGGGTACAAATGTAGGCTTTTTATTGTTTTATTTCTGCAAGCCCCGTTTGACCACTTCACCGTAACGATTTAATTACTGCCACTTACTGGCCCGAATCGAATTTACGGCTTGAATATCCGCCTCGGGTATTACATATGTATATCCGGTCGATTTTTGGTTTAACTGTTGATCCCAAAAAAGGATTTTGTTATAATAAAGAGAATTACATTAAAAAAAAATCATGTGTTGGTTAAAGTTTTCTTTTATATTCAAGTACATTTTCAATATTTGGGTAGACAGGGATTTAGACAGTTAAGCTTTATGACTCTGCTTTTACCGAAGACTATTTTGGCCAACGTGACAGGTCATGAGACTAGCGCCGTTCTAATGTCCAAGACAAAGATACAATACATTACTTACATAGATACATATGAGGGTAGATAAATATTCATATGTTTATATAAAAATCCATAACTCGAGTAAAAACAATATTTATCACATATATGTGTGCCACTAGAGGGGCTCAAATCCTGTAGCTGCAAGAAAAGGGTGCTATTCGCCATGTTAGACCCGGAGACGGGTCAACTCCTCCGTCAGTGTACTCTCGGGAGATCCTATATATTCATCGAGCAGCGGAAACTTCAATAGCGTGATGTAGAGATTTGTTCTGTTTCCTAATTTGTCTGCCATTAGCGAGCTTATACTGTGAGTGTAAAATTAGATGACAACACAATCTCTTCTTACTGCTCTGATAAATATGTCACTCTTATATATTTTTGAAATACTCTACGATTTTTGTATGTGAAAAAATAAATTAACCCGGTTTCTAATATAGAAAGACCTGTATGCCGTGTTGGAAAACGGCATGACACTCTCTTATGCTATTATGTCAAATATAAAATTGATGGAATGAAATGGATTTGTTTAAAAATATCATGATATCACGCGGCCAACACCTCTTTACAAACGTCATTTAGGCGCAGAAGCAGGTTGATTGCTAGTGTGTGTGTTTGTATAGTTGTAAACCTTTAATTACGATACTTAAGAGTTAAAAAGTATTTTATAATATGATCAATATTATCTACTACTTAGAGTAGTTTTTTAGAATAAGCAGAAAATCTAAAAAAAAAAATAAGTAAATCATCATCCACGTTCGCTCAGTATATCGAGAATAATGCATATTTAAATTTTCATTTCGATACAGTAAAATATTTGTTCCTCTAAAACTCATATGAGCAAGTTAGAGAATAAAAATCGGAAAATTCTTACTGAATTGTTAAAGAAGTACATTTCGGTTGAAATTTTCATAAAACCTTTACAAAAAAGGCTACCAACCTGTACCAACGGGGCTATTGTATCGCAGTGGCAACACGATAGCGTTGTTGATAGTGACTTTTCCTTCAAAACGGAGGGTTGCGAATTCGAGTCCCATTAGCGGAAAATATTTGTGTGATGAATATTAATGTTTAAACTCAAGTTGAATGTTTGTATAAATATATAATAATATATATGGTACATGTTTAATATTGTATTACTGACTAGGATACTATAACAGCGACAGGAACTCCACCTGTCATGTTGTCCCAAATAAACTCCGTTGAAATGTGGGTCGAAAGGACTAAGTTATAGACCACGGAATTCTTTAGTATTGAGATACATGTTTGATGAAAAAGTAGCAGAGATTTCTTTTTAACTTTATTAATAAAAATAACATTATTTATGCGTAGCAACTGACTTTTAATAAAGAGATACTCTTAGACTTTTACATGGTCAATGGAAACGTGGATTTTAAATTGTACTTAGACTATAAAACATTATTTATAAAAACGGATAGAGTGAGTTTGCTGTGCAAGGACATACACTGTAAAACCCGGATAGTAGCCCAGCTTTACTAAAAAGCTCTATTATCAAAAATATCTACTAACCTAGAATCTTGTGAGTGCTTGAACTGTTATAGTAGTCCATTTTTGTAAACAAAATAATGTTGGTTTTGAGAAATTCCTATTTCACTTAATATCTCAAAAAGAACCAATAGCTTATTGTATTAGTGGATAATGTACCACAACGTTAAAAATACCTTAAGGAATACTTGCTTCACAACGCACGCGGAACCGCAGTTGGCTCACTACAATATAAGAATTCACTAATGATAAAATAAATAAAAATTCTAAAATAGTATAAGATTTTCACTATTAAAACTACATAACAAGTACAGTTAAAGTGACCCAACTAATATGTAGTGTTCATTTGAATTAGGTAAGTTATTAATTGGATAACTTTTACTTTTACTTTAAAAGTCGACAGCAGAGTATTGTAAGGGAGGTATTCACCACAATCGCCACAATAAGTGGGTTGACTATCGCAATATACCTCGCCCTTGCTCTGTGTAATTTCTCCGTCGCCTGTCTGTGTAGTTTTGGTCTAGTATTTTTCGAAATGGCCATCTATGGGTAGCCGATTGCATTTTTAAGATTTTCTCTTAGTGGCATCTTTCAGCATTCACGCGAATATAGGAGTGGTACTACTTTTACACCGATACCACAATAGTACTTCGTTATACATGTGGCAAATATTTTTTTAATTTTATTTTGATTTCAGAAAGAAAAAAATATTCGCCTATCACAATTTATTAGCAATTGTCATTTAAGCTAGTAATAAATTATAGGATTCTTTTAGGAGTAGGTATAAATATGTTTATCTCGTTTACATATTTACGCATCGTAGTGATAGAAGAATAGATATATTTATAAGATTACAAAATAATTCTAAGTTACGAATTAAAACGACGTCGTAGTAAGTTTGGACAGATAGTGTTCAACCACAGGGGATTTAAAAATAGCAAGATATTTGGTTGCCAGCAGCATTAAGGAGTTACGGCAAAAACTGAAAAGCACTGGAGCAGTTGTCGTTTCAAAAAGGCAGCGACTCACTGCTGCCAATTGAGGTCATGAATTGAAATGAACATGAAATACCTGTTCAACATTACATTCAAGTATTTATACGACCCTCTAATAGCTTCCTGGAACGTAGAACATGCATTTTTTGCTTATTAATAATAATAATAATCTTTATTCCCTTTCTCAAATATTACAAAGTTACATCAGGTATTTTTTCTTATTACTTCACCGATATTAGGTAGACACTATTGCGATAAACTATAATTATACACTAATTAATATAGCGATTAAGTAATGATATTCGAAACAGCGCTTCGGTGAGCTTAATAAAGCACGTTCCGTCAGTAAGCTCTAAAGCTACTTCTATTATACTTGGATGTGGATGGGTAGAGATGGCAAACATTGTTCTAAGAGAATAGTGTTCGTAGTGCTCTTCATGTAACTCACGCATTGTCTTCTACTTCCTGTTCCGGTCGCCTACGTTAATAACTACAATGGCCGATGAGTTAAATCTGTTTTCAGGCATTTGTATATTTTGCCTTCAGAATATCGATATATTATTATGTATCCTATGTTTTATGTCGCGTTATTTACGTTTACTAATTTGCTATGTAACAAAAACAATTAAAAATTATTACACTAATAAGTATTATTAGAGATATTTCGAAAAGTAACGATAGCTGAATACTGAGAGATCGGAACTCAGTCATGAGACCTGAGGTTGATGCCCAGGTGGTAAGCTCATACCTATGATTTTTTCGAAACTTATATACGATTTGTTGCTTGGACATTAAGACGGTGACAGTCTCACAACCTGTTATATTATCCTGAAAAATGTCTTCGGTGAAAGATGGGTCAAAAGGACTTATTATCAGGACCTTTGTCTAAATATTCTAAAGAGATTTTTTAAATATCTTCGCGCAATATCCAATACAGGGGTAGACAAAGGTCTCGACAATTAAGTTTTTTCAACCCACCTTATACTGAAGCAATTTGGGACAACCTGACAGGTGGTGAGCACGTCGCCGTTTCTTTTTTCCCAGCCACGATGTAAATAGTACATAAGTTTTGAAAAAAAAACCCATTGTTACGAGCATTAGGGATCGAGATCGGGTCTCATTATTTAAAATCGGATCACCCAACACCTTTGCTATCGTGACTTATTTATATTTGTAAGGCTTACTTTTCAAACAAATGTTAGACAAATCTGATTTGTTACAATTTCTTTGAATATATTTTATGTAATACATATCTACCATTTTATAGTGTGCAAGGCTATTGCAGTTTCAAAAATGAGGTCTGTCGATGACGCCAAACGAACAACGCCGCCTGTTGCGTCGTAGACCGTAGCGCCGTAGCGGAGAATCAACGCTACGCATCGTAGCCAGTTATCGGGCGCGAGTCGGTGTTTCCGCCCGTAAGCCTGTACTCTACGTTCCTTTATAACCCTCTTTCTCGCGTGTAATCCCGTGAATTCTTATCTGAAAACTTTTTTTTACTGTTTTTATCCAAATGAATAAAAACTGATACAAAGTATTTTTTTTATTTATGTAAGTGATGAGTTCTGCTGTTGATATGAAAAATCAGTAAAATATTAAATGAAGATGCATTGGTAAGCATTTTAATAACATATTTTTTGGTAATTTAAGTCAGCATATTTGTTTTTTTTTAAACCGGTCAAAAAGTGCATAAATTTAAAAACAAACTATTTCTAAAATAAGTTTTTTGTTATTTCATAAAAGAGAAGAGATTAAACCACCAAAAAACATATTGAATTATGATCTTACGTAATAAATAATGCTATTATTTTAACTCTAACACAATTAATTAGAATAACTAAATTTTATTTAAAGATAGTTCAATACTGTGTT
Organism: Sericinus montela; assembly: GCA_029286605.1. Classification (NCBI taxonomy): domain Eukaryota; kingdom Metazoa; phylum Arthropoda; class Insecta; order Lepidoptera; family Papilionidae; genus Sericinus; species Sericinus montela. The sequence goes on along the minus strand of JAGSMR010000081.1, from coordinate 75,816 downwards.
AGTAGTTTTAAATAAAAAATATGAACGTATAATAAATTTTTTAACCTGTCCCACAATATAATACACAATATTTCATATAGATTTTTTGTAGTTTTATTAGTTTTGGTCATCTTGTGTAAATGTATAATGTCTATAAATCGACATGTATCATATTCATATAAAGTAAAATATATAGAATATATATCGTGACAAGAAATATTGTGTGCTGTGCGTCAATGTATTAATAATTCATAAAAGATGGATTATATATATGTAATATACTTAAACTGTAACTAGGCTTAAAATGTAAAACGATATCAAGTTCAATTGTAGTAAAATTTTGAGCTGAATTTTGGTCTAGTATTACTTGAGATCGTTCTTCCGCCATCTGTCGGTAACCAATGTTATTTTTAAGGCTTTTCTGTTAGTCACATTCACGACAAAAACGGAAAAAAAGGAGATTGAATATTCTTGCTGAAATTTTTATATTTTGAAGTTCTTTTTACTTTATTTATTTATATTATATAATTTGTCTTATTTATTCTTTGATATAGCAAATATACATTTATCTTATCAAATGAGTGCTCAAAAATTGGAACTATACGAGTATGTCTCCATATACGTGTATAAAAAATTGATGTATTTGGATAAATTCACAATAGCCCAGTCGTTGGATGATCGGAATTTGAATCAAAAAACTCTAATTCGATCCGCAAGGCTCGTACCAATTGTTTTTTTTAAACGAATGCACGAATTACACTGTTGGCTTGGACATAAAGACGGCAACGTGCTTACCACCTGTCACGTTGTCCCAAAAATGTCATTGGTTGAAGGCGGGTCAAAAGGACTTAATTGTCTAGACCTCTGTTACCTTTATATTGGGAATGGCGAGAAGATATTTTTTTGTTTTTAGAAAATAACTATGAAGATGTGTAAATACCTTGACGGAGATAGGCTCACCGCATGTCACATTTTTTTAAAAACAATTTCGACGGAAGCTCTTAAAGCACTTAATTGCTGTACTAGATCTCAGTCTACCTCAGTATTTGGAATATGCATGAATATATTTCTATATTTATAATAACATTCGAACTGTCGTGCAAGATAGGCCGACCAACAGACAGACGACCTCTTCCATATTTCGTCGATCCCTAGACGGTGTAGGTTTCAATTTAACAGTCAACCAGGTAGGTGACGCTATGACTAAGGTCTAAAATTAAAAAAAAAATTCTATCTTCAAGCATTTTTCCAATCCTGGGGTAAACAGAGCTATAGACAAATAGAACCTTGGGACCTATTTTTCATCGAAGCCTATTAGGGACTACCTAACAGGTAGTAACCCTATCGCCTTTATCCGAAAAACTCATCGGTAGGAGCCTAACACGGCTTGCGGAATGGCTGGTAATCAGGATACGATGTCAAGAGATCTCAGTTCGATCCCCAGGTGACAGGCTTGAAACAATGGGTATCTTCAAAAACTTAAGTATGATATATATCGTTGGCTGTGAAACGGCGACGGGTTCACCATCTCTCTCTCTCTCTCTCTCTCTCTCTCTCTCTCTCTCTCTCTCTCTATATATATATATATATATATATATATATATATATATATATATATATATATATATATATATATATATATATATATATATATATATATATATATATATATATATATATATATATATATATATATATATATATAATTAATGTAAGTCAAAATATTTATTTCTTTAATTTATTCTCTAACGGGCGTTTTGGAATTAAAATTGAAGATATATAGCTCTCTTCTGCAATATTTATTTTGATATATATAAGTTAAAATGTTTTTATGTACATAACAACTTCAACAATCGCCAGGAGGTACGCTAGTACCAATCCGCTTTTTTAAAGTTAATTCAAATTTTTGTAATTGGCTTTCACATAAAGTCCACCCAATCAGTTCCAAAATAAACTCTGGACAAATCTTCTAGGCCTTAGGCTGCCCCGATATTAGGAAATGCGTGCAGAATAAAAACAGATCACTGCATAATTATGTTATGTCAACTTGGTTTTCTATTCATCAATCTTCTGCTTTGATTTATGGCTTGCAAAAAGGTATCTAATAAATATTTTTCTTTTTACCGTCACTGTATAAAGTACTACCATTACTTATTAAAGCCCTTTCATTTTGATAAATTTTAGTACTAGTAAGTCTCGATAGCCGAGTGATTGGGTGGTCGAAATTTCGAGTCAAGAGACCCGAGCTCGATCCCCGGTTTCGAAGCTCGATCCTCGGTTTTTCAAAAACTTATGTACGAATTATATCGTTGGCTTGTATATAAAGACGTCGACGGGCTCACCACCTGTTGTCCCGAAAATATCTTCGGTGGAAGATGGGTCGAAGGGACTTAATTGTCTAGACTAGACCTCTGTCTACCCCTGTATTGTCAATAAAATCGTCACGCAGTGTGCGTGATGATATTATTATTCTTATTATTATTATTACAGTACTAGAAAAATGTAAATCAAGTCTTTATACCAATTTTCCACTATTATCACAGCACTTGCTGTAAAATTTTGAACAATACTTTATATTTAGGTAGTTTTTTGTTCATCTAGACAGGTTTCCTCACTGATAAGATTGGCAAACAAAAGGCAATCAGAAAACAATAATTATATTTACGAAACGAATTTCTAAGCTCGCCTATTAACGGTAAATTAGTCATTCAGGTATCAATGGAGTAGTCTGAAAACCTATCCGATATACATTAGTGAGAATGTATTTCTTTGTTAAATATTATCAAGATTAGTTCAGCCATTAGTACCACTGTAGCTTTAATTTTAGACCCTTTATCTCTGTGATATAAATTATTCTATGCCCTTGCTCAGAGTTCAAGGTATTTTTAGGACTAATTTATCACGATATCCGAGTGGTTGGGTGATCGGGATACGAGCCAAGAGACCCGAGTTCGATGTCCAGGTGGCAGGCACGTAGCAATGGGGTTTTTCAAAAAAGTACGAATTTTTGCGCCTTGTACATAAAGACGGTTAAATTCACATTCATTATATTAGAATGAATGTAGTTATATATAATCTTGTCGTGTCGTAACGGCATAAGAATATTGCCACTCCCTTTCTTCCCGTGGGTGTCGTAGAAGGTGACTAAGGGAAACAGCCTTGAATGTCATTCGATAGATGGCGGGATAACCATCCATAAAAATATCAGACTTAAAATAATCAGACTGAAGATGAACTGTAGGGTCTGAGTTGCGAGTGGTCTGGTATTGCGATCGCCAATCCGCTTGCTAAACGTGGCGATATGGCGAATCCGCCAGTTAAGAGAGACTTGTCCTACAGTGGACTTTAACAGGCCCTAATGTATGTATGTTATGTATATAAGATCTTAGATATTTTAGTTCTGGCTTTATCACGACGTGAACTTAGTTACTTGGGTTATGTTATTAGCTCCGAAATGAATTATCAGACAAAAACGAACAAGATGATGATGATGATATTTTAATCAAAACCATGTTATCCTTTCTGACGCTTTTCCTTACCTTTTCTAATATCGTTTAAAATAAGAATGCTCAGTTTAAAAATACCGTTATTATTCTTGTAACTTTAAAAAATCCTGTAAGTGAAAAACTATAATATACAGGCTACTAAATATTACTCTATGCATTGAACTCTTGAATTTGATAGATGTTGTCATTACCGCGTTTATGATTCAAGCGGTTTTACAATAAAGCTCTGATATCGCAAATACCTACATACCTATTTACTCATTTAGCATAATCTCTGCTATCTCTTACCGATCCAGTTCTTTCAAGGTCAATGTCTATTTCATATAGTCATTTTTATGTTGTATTGTCTTTTTTTGTACTCTACGATCTAACGTGTTTTTTTTCTTTTTGCAATAAATACTGACTGTATGCGTGTTAAATAACTTTTTTCTCTTTCTTTTTTTCTATACTCAATCCTTTAAACTGCGTTATTTTTAACACAATAGAAATCAATTCGATTGTTGTTCGTCGCAATATATTTGAAGGGTTTCTTATGATCAAAAGCCTGGAACTTCTTAAAGGAATTTACTTATTCAAGACTATTTATTATTAAAAGAAAGAACCTGCCTGCCTGCTTTTTCAAACAATACAGAGAATTTTTTAAATATCTCTATGTATTTTCCCACACTGGGGTAGGCAAGGGCCTAGACAATGAATACCTTTTCAACTTTATTTTCATAGGAGCTTAATTAGGACAACGTGACAGGACCTGAGCTTATTGCCATCTTAATGCTCAACCTACCATATATTATACTATGGTAGATAAAAATATTTTTACATTGATAAATTTTCATACATACATACATATAAAGGTCCAAGACTGGAGTACAACAATTATTCATCACACAAATGTTTTCCCCTAGCGGGATTCGAACCTTCAACCGCTAGCTTCAAAGTCAGGGTCACCAACTTGACTGTTGACGGGCTCCAGTGTCAAAAATGCTGGCTGTCTTGTACTGCGATTACCAATTCACCTGCCAAGCCTGAAATTATGACAATTTTTAACGCATCTGCTATGCCTCTGGTATTGCGAATGTTCATGGGCGGCGATAATTACTTACAATGACGTGAGCCACCTGCTCGTTTGCCTCCCTTCCCTATAAAAAAATCCTTCCTTATGGGAGAGGCCTATATTCTTTAGTGCACTTCGGTAAGATATTATGTATGCATATACGATACTATAATATTACATACAACAACTATTTTGAATAGTTTCGTAAAATGGTTGTATAATAATAAATATCCAAGCGAACTATGCAATATTAAAGCAAATAAATCAAAGCAGAAAATGGAGCGGCGTAAAATGCGGGGCAGGCTCACAAAAGACTGATCTTTAAGGGGTACCTCCGCTTTGTCCCCAACGAATAGCGCAGTGAAAGTATCGCATATTTTTATAATCACTTTTAATTAAACCTACACTCCAGTTTACGTGTGCCCCGACAAATATTAAAAATTTATAGAAGATACACTTTTTTTACTTTCACGTAATTACCAAATATTGGAGTAGGCATTGGTCTAGACATTAATATCCTTTCGCCGCACCTTGCACGAGCTGCAAAATTCAGGGAGGATTTTAACTATCTAATACTGTCAATACAGATAATAAGCGAATAGGAATATATATATATATATATATATATATATATATATATATATATATATATATATATATATATATATATATATATATATATATATATATATATATATATATATATATATATATATATATATATATATATATATATATGAAAATTCCCTCGATGGTAAAGGCAGAGGTCTTACAATAAAGTCCTATTCGTAGATTTCATAGAACCCACTTTTCATAGAAGCTTATTTGAAACAATGTGGCATGTTTCGAACCTTAGGATGTCGCCATCTTTATGTCAAATAAAACGTGCAAGTAATAATCCACTTCAGCACGTAGTCCTCTGTATTTGGGGGATTAGCTATAATCATATATGAAAAAACTTCTTCGATGGATGGAGGGTTGAATGGACTTACTTATATACCTCTGTGTACCCCTGTATAGAGAATGACTTGAAGATAAAGAAGCTCGGCGAATTGGTGATTATTCTAGACACCTTGCAACTCAGAAACTGCTGCCTGTTAACAGTCGGCTCCACCATCTGTAGGAAGCCATTGATTTTGTGCAGGCTTTTATTTTAATCGTCACTTACGACATCCACGGGAAGTAGGGGGGTGTTCACATATACTTAATCCGATGGTACCACGGCACACATATAATTATTTAAATATAACAGCAATCCCTTTCGAATATACGATCAATTATGTCTTTGATAATGGTATATTAAATATTAGCTGTGTACCCATTAAGCTAAGTTACACGTATTAAATTGGTAATATTATACTCGAATGTGCTTGCGGTAAATTTATTCGCGTTAGTTTGCCTTTAAATTAATTCCGTATCAGTTAATGGATGTAGTTAATTAATATCAACTGATTATATATACATTACAATGTCTTTGTAATATTAATTGTGAAATACTAAACGGCAACATTTTACATTCAATGATTTATGATGTAAGGTTTCTGTTACTGTGGTCGCCAAACCATATGTTAAGCATGTTTTTGTTAATCTTCACGCAATTTCCCATACTGGGGTTGGCTGATGTCTAGATTATGAAGGTTTTTCAAAATGCTTTTCATTGAAGCTTATTTGGGAGAATGTGATAGAGGTAAGTAGGTAAGACAGTCGCCATCGCAATGTCCAAGACAACATTTATTTACTTAAATAAATGTCTTTATATACCTATAAAAATTCACAACTAAATTACAAAAATTCATATTCATCATATAAAAGTTTGCTTCTAGTGCGATTCGAATCGTCAAACTTTGGCTTCGGAGGGTCAAGCAACTCAGCTAACGAATCGTTAAGCGGGGTTAGTATAGCATAAACCTCTTAAACGAGAAATATAAGTTTACAATACACAGTTGTAAATATCTATGAAATTGTAAGTTGATTAACTATGCTTAACTTAACTCACATAAAAGAAGTTTTAAAGTTAGACCTTTAATATTATTCAAAAGGTCATTGTTTGACAAACTGAGTGCGACAATCAAGAGTTACAAAGTAGCTACTGACGAATTCCATTGTTCGAGTATTTCTTCAATCTCATTTTCTGCTTCGAGTAATAATTCAGCCTAATGAGTCGCTCTGAGAGAGACTTGATTAATAACCAATTGTCACTCGAAGTCAGATATGAACAAACGTTGTATTTTGCTGAATTAATAGAAGTCGTGAAGTAGTAAGAATGACATGGAAAGTTTTAATCGATATTTTAATCGAGTTTTTACCATAAATTTTAATGGTAAAAACTGATGGTACCAGCATTATTGGTACCATACCACATCGAGTAGAGCTACACAATTATTGTAGTTTTAAATTAATAATTATTATAAATATAAACATATATTTTCTATAAAAAATCTCATGTAATTGAATTTTATTTGTTTATTTTAATATTAATCTATGTAAGTATTGTGTTCTTGGCTTTAACACTGAGAAGGCTAAAGGTGAACTACCTTTTTCGCAAAAATACCCAGTCAAACCTGTTTATATTTTAAATCACTATTTAATTATTATTTTCCTTTTATGATCTGTTAACTTTTTCTGTCAGTGCAAAATATATTCAGAGTTTTTACTCGTAAGTTTATGTTCTGACTTTAAACATAACTTCCTTAATTTGATTTCATATTATATGGCTTTGCATGCTTTGCTTTGCTTTTTATTTATTTTAACCCATTGCTGCAGCCAGATAGTATTGAGAAGTATTTTATTGAACTATTTTGAGACTGAAACTTATTATCTTCATGCAATTTCCTATACTGAGGTAAGCAGAGATTCTTTCGACTCATGTTTCACCGACACTTATTTAGGAAGACGTGACGGATGGCGAGCCTATCGCCGTCTAAGTGCCCAAGCTAACTTTACAATTTAATTAAATACGTATATTAGCTTAGTTAAGTATTACTATATTAAAAGTCACGATAGGCGAGTGGTTGGGTCGGAATTTCAAGACCCGAGTTCGATCCCCAGGTGGCGGGCTCGTACCAATGGGCTTTTCAAAAACTTATGAACGAATTATATCGTTGGCTTGGACATAAAGACGACGACGGGCTCGCCACCTGTCACGTTGTCTCGAAAATATCTTCGGTGGAAGGAGGGGTCAAAGGGACTTAATTGTCTAGACTAGACCTCTGTCTACCCTTGGGAAACTCTATCTACTATTGGGAATTGCATGAAGATATTTTTTTAAATATTAATATATTTACATAAATATCCATGACTCGAGTAAAAACATACATGAATTTCATCTCTTTATAATATTAATTTAGATTAAACACGTTGTATAATGAAAGACATTGTCCTTGTTAGAATCGTATCGACCGTTAACGGTAACCTTCGCACCCTTTTATTCAGAGATGTCGCGCTCCGGTTGGTACCTACGAGGTCTAACAGGGGTCGATTGTTATGAGTATATTTTTAGACGTATCCAGCTACTGTGGCTAAATGTGTGGAAATATTTTAGGGCTGGCAATGAATAATACATCATTATATTTATTTATTTAGTTGTTATTTTACAAAATTGCTGAGTTTATACAAGTGGTATTCTCTACTACTCTGCCAGTTTATTGAGCCTAAAAGTTGTAAAGGTTGCAAAAAAGTATAAACATTGGAGATCACTTCTACCAATATTTAAATATTTTATTTATATAATTTATTATTTGTTTGGAAATGACGAAATGAGAAGGAATTATTAAATATTGGATGGAAGATGTGATTTTGATGTGGATAGGCGTGTGGCTGCCGGGAACAAAGTCAACGGTGCCCTGCGTTAGAAAAAAGGCGAGGTGTAGTGAAAAATGCACGCCTGATACACAACGCAGTGCAGGTACCACCTTCGTTATATGGTAGTAAAACCAGGGTCTACCAGAAGAAGCGTAAAAGGAAGTTGAATGCAGTAAAGATGCGATCTCTTCGTAAAATGTGCAGCTTTACCATGGCCGACCGAAAACGAAATGAAAAGATTAGCAATATGAACAAGTAAAATTATTAAAAAGTTATAAAATTAAAAGTAAAATATAATAAATAATAATTTAAACAAATGAATTAAAGAATATTTTATAATTAATAATTCATCCGAGTTAAGTATACTCGATAATTATAGAAACCTATAAATCCTGGAAACTAAGATTGCTATCTTAATAAAATAAACGGTAATAAAATTTATAAGTCATTACATTGTATTTATAAAATTACATAAAAAAAAAATTAGTCACGATAGCCGAGTGATTGGGTGGTCGGAATTTGGAGTTGAGAGACCCGAGTTCGATCCCCAGGTGGCTGGCTCGTACCAATGGGTTCTTAAAACACTTATGTACGATTTATATCGTTGGCTAGGACATAAAGGCGACGACGGGCTCCACCACCTGTCACGTTGTCCCGAAAATATCTTCGGTGGAAGGTTTTTTCACCGAATTTATTTATTTTATTTTACATAAAGAAAAAAAATGCTGATCTCGCCCTAATACAAAAATATGAAACTTGACATTTTTGTACAACAATGTACAAATTTCTTGAACTTTAATAACAATTGAATTTGGCATGGTGTACACCACCTTCTCTCATTCCTATGTGACAGCAATTTTGAACTCACAAAGCGTGATTGGGGAAGTGCGAATTTGCTCTATAAGTACGATGGCAGACACTGAGTGTATAGAAGACCAGATGAAAGATTAAGAATTCCTAATACTGGGGTAGACAGAGGTCTAGGTTAGACAATTAAGTCCCTTCGACCCACCTTCCACCGAAGATATTTTTCGGGACGACATGACAGGAGGTGGGCCCGTCGCTTTCTTTATGCTCAAGCCTACAACGTAAATCGTACACAAGTTTAAAAAAACCCCCGTTGGTACGAGCCTACCACCTGGGGATGGAACTCGGGTCTCTTAACTCGAGTTCCGACCATCCAAACACTCGGCTATCGTGACTTTTGATTTTTGTGTTTTATAATCACTATCATTCCTGCCAATGAGGAGTCCACTACTCAGCATAGGCCTCTCCCGAAGATTTCCATAAAGATTGACCCGAGCCAGCTACATCCGCACCCGTCTTATTCTTCTTCTCTCTTGATCTTTTGTGGGGTCACATGGTAAACTCGCTAGTGGCGGTCATTTCAAGAAAACCCATCGTTACCCTACATCGCGCAATCGAAGTTCTTTTCATACTTAGCATATAGTGTCGGAATTCGAATCAAAAGAACCGAGTTCAATCCCCAGGTACCAATGAATAAATAAAATAATTAAATATCTTCACGCAATTCCCAATACAGGAGTAGTCTAGTTTTCAAAAATGTATGTACAAATTATATCATTTCATTGGACATAAACACGCCGACGGGTTCACCACCTGTCACATTGCCCCAAAAATATCTTCGGTTTCTAGACGGTTCCAGGTTTCCAGATAATTGGGTAGAAAGGTCTTAATTATTGGGAACGACATGAAGATATTTTATAATATCAATAAGACATGTGATTGTCACACAGAATTTGTAAGAAAAAACTCATAATTTCCATAATTCCAAAACAGAACAATGGATGGGTTTATGTTTGCAACGAAAACATACTTACAAAAGGCGAAGACTGAATCGGATAATAGAGAATAATCTTCTATATCTAAATAATCGGCTATTCACTGAGTTGTAAGAATTATGAATAATTTTACGTTGAATAGGAGTTTACATTGTATGATCTCGTTAAAGGTGTGTTAGGCGACGCGGTAGCCGTTATAGCCGTATACAATCGAAGCATAATAGTAGGTTGAGATAACTTATAACTCACTTTACTTTATTTATTTAATTAAACTTTAACAAACAAAGTTTACAAAATGGCGGACCTATTTCTGTATTATAAATAACTATCTTCAGTTGGTAAACAGAGGTCTCGATAATTTAGCACTTTCGACCCACCTTCCACCGAAGACGTTTTTTGGGACAACATGACAGGTGGTGAGCCCGTCGCCTTCTTTATATCCAAGCCAACGATATAATTCGTAAGTTAGTTTTTTATAAAACCCATTGGTAGGAACCTTGGCGATCGAACTCGGGTCTCTTGACACGACTTCTGATCACCCAACCACTCAGCTATCGTGACTGTTATTATGCATTATGATAGTTTTTTATTATCTTCAATTTTACCAATACTGTAAGGTGTAAACAATTAGTTTAATATAAGATTCAAGCTTATAAACTAAAACAAAATCTACTGTCTTCCTAATACTGAGGCGGTCAGAGGTCTAGAAATTTAATGCTTTCGGTCTTCATTTCACGGGTGCTTATTTCGGACATCCTGACAGGTGGTGAGCCTGTCGCATTCTCTATGGCCAAGCGAATATAAATCGAACATAAGTTTTGTTCACTCGGCAATCCTGTCTACTAATTTGCGAATTTACTTTTTATTTAAAGTAAATAAATTTAAATTTAATTTTTATTTATTTTTTTATTTACTTATCAAACAAACAGTTATCAAATATGTTTTTAAATTCACAAAATTAATAAAAATCACTTTACGCTTGTGTATGTTTGACGAGATTAACTTTAAAACGCCTCGCCTGTTTCCGCTTCCACGATCAAACGCAGCCAACCAACCGTCGCTTCCTTTACAGATGAGCTAAGGTCGTGATCGCATGGACGACACAGAGATACCCGGCTGGCGCTGGCTCCGGACAGCTGAGGCCAACCGCCTGTCTCCAGCCTTATCTATGTCAGCGGTGAGTTCATTAAAATAAAGTAAACTTATGATAATGTTCCCGTAAATTGTATTTTCTTTTTGAAACTTTTTACATACATACATAACGTCTTTTATTAGTCCACTGTTGGGCATAGACCTTTCATATAAGCAAGAAAAAAATATAAGCAAGGGTTTGCCATAATCGCCACGCTCGGTAAGAGGATGGGCGATAGCAGTTTCTGATGAGATTATTTGGCATCTTTAATGCTGTACCGTCACCGGTTTGCTTGTAGTAATCTCGATCTTCGAAATGGTTATACCGTCACTGGTGGGAACCATTGTTATTGTAAGGGCTTTTTCTTTGGTCACGACACCCACGATGAGAAAGGGGGTACCGTTGTTATGCCAATACCACTACAGCCAAACTATTTGAAAATTTTTCAATTATTGTTTTATATATAAGCATCGCGCTTCTCTACCTGTGTGGTGGCAGACAACATCCTTCCACTTGCTACGATTCTGAGATTCTTCTCTCGCTTCCTACTTTCATCAGTCTCTTGATATATGCACGTAGGTTAAGGGAACTCTAAACAAGACAACTAAGTCACCTATTACCACTCCCACAGCAAACGAGGTGGCCATACTATACAGCATTCCACTTGGAGCAAATCATTCGTTATATTACAAATATTTTAAACGCAGATGCAAAGGTTTTTAAAAAATAAAGTGATCAATAAAAGAAACTTCCGTAAAACCTTCGACAACGGACAATAAAAGCAGCCTTGCAGTAATCATAATGAACGGAACGGAAGCCAGCGTCGACTACAATCGCTCCACGCCGATATACGCTATCGGCACAAGTTTCATCACGCAATGGTGAGTGAAAGACATATTTTTTAATCTTCACGCATTTCCAAATAACTAGGTAGCCAGAGGTCTAGACAATTTAGGTTTTTCGGCCATCATTTTACATGAAATTATTATGAGAAGGCTTGAACGATTCCCGTTGCCGTCTTCATGTATAAGGTCGAACTCGGGTCTCTTCATTCGAACTCCGATCACATCACAATTAACGGAACCGTTGGGGAAAAAAGGTTCTCGAGTGGCAACCTCGTACAGGCAAACGAAGTGTTGGACGACCCCCCACGAGATGGAGTGACGACGGCTGAGAACCGATCACTGTTTAAGGGGAGGCTTATGTTTAACAGTGGACTCTTGATAGGCTGTAAAGAAGAAGAATTAATGGAAAAATTTTAACAAACGAAAAAGTCCAGTATAGTAAATATATTCGAAAAATTATATATAAATAATTATAATATCTTCACGCAATTCCCAATACAGGGGTAGACAGAGGTGAAGTCTAGACAAATAAGTCCCTTTGACCCACCTTCCACCGAAGATATTTTCGGGACAACGTGACAGGTGGTGAGCCCGTCGCCGTTTTTATGACCAAGCCAACGATGAAATTCGTATATAAGTTTTTGAAAAACTGATTGGTACTGCCACCTGGGGATCGAACTCGGGTCTCTCGACTCGAAATTCCGACCACCCAACAACTCGGCTATCGTGACTTATATAATATTGCATTTCATGCATATATGACGCAATCTTCATAACCGCAAAATTTCAAGCATGAAATTGTAAAGACCTCATAAATATTGCCACCAAAAGTTATATGAGATATAGAATTAAAATAACAATATTAATATCTCGAGAGTGTACCTATACCTCCAGTATTTGGTAAATGCTTGTTCAGAGGTCTGAATCGAGTATTACTCGATATGTTCCAGTGACCCACTTTTGATTTCTAATCTGTTTCGACACACGCTCATAGATTATACGAATGATATTGGAATTAGTAATGAGTTAAGCACTAATTTAGCCAAGCTTTAATTAGCCTTGTATAAGCTGTGGTCGTGATAGCCGAGTGGTTGGGTGGTCGGAATTCGAGTAAGTGGGTAAGAGACCCGAGAACTATTCCCAGGTCGTATGCACGTACCAATTTGAAACAACCAAAACTTATGTACGATTTATATCGTTGGCTTGGACATACAGATAGCGACAACCTGTCACGTTGTCCCATAAAATGTCTTCGGTGAAAAGTTTGTCGTAAGGACATACAGATAGCGACAACCTGTCACGTTGTCCCATAAAATGTCTTCGGTGAAAAGTTTGTCGTAAGGACATACAGATAGCGACAACCTGTCACGTTGTCCCATAAAATGTCTTCGGTGAAAAGTTTGTCGTAAGGACTTAATTTTCAAGATCTCTGTCCATTACTGGGGAGTATTGGAAAGGGTGTGAAGATAAATGTATTCTTCTTCTTCTTTCTTAGTTTTATGTCCCCTTTTTAGAATTTTGCTCATGTAAAGCCAGATATATTGTTTTTTTCATTTATACCCTGCTTTAACATATACATTTATTAGATGGTGGTGACATCTACTTATATAGCTTATATAGAACTTCGTTATGTCTTAGAGATGTACATTATATTTGATATTTGTGACAAGACATATAGAGTAACATACTCTGAATGGGGGGGGGGGGGTCTCACCTGTAACAAGATACTTTATCATACCCCGAGGACTAAGATGGAATTCCTCATGGCTCGTGATTATGCTGGCTCTCTTCAAACCAGAACACAATAGTTGTTACCCTGCTATTTAGTGGCAGAAATAGATTAAACTTTAGTAGACTAGAGATGCATTAATATAATCCACATTCTGTATATATCTCATCACCAAATACACTATATGTTTCTAATTCATAGTTTAACTTATGTTTATGTGTTTAGGAAACTACAAAAATTTAAACAACGTAGCTGCGACTCCATTTCTGCTTACCCCGAATGCCAAGGGTACTTAATCTCTAATGGTACCAATGTCACGGAAGTTTATTATTTTAATAACTCTACCGACGGTAGTATAAGTGGAGAAGGAATATTGGTAAGTAGACATAGTTCTATAGGAATCAATTTATGTCCTCCTACTTTGTATATTAAGTTTTCCTTATGTTATGTTTCTTCTTTCATTTTTTATGCATAATTTACTATAAAAATTAAACCACAGTTAAGTTTATAGAATACTCTTTTTTGTACATGAAAGTAAATTTATACAAAAGGAGAAAATGATGGAACAATATATAACAGGAGAGGTAAACATGGACGTTCTTATCACTAAAAGCGATTTCCTCCAGACAACATTTAGCCTTCATAAAACATATTGCACAATAATTCCAACTGACATCAATAAAATCATAATATTTAATTAAAATTATTGAGATTAACATTTAACGAGTACTTCCAAATCCCGAGCCCGAGATAATAAGGGTGTTTCCTTAATACAAAACCAAAAAGTTTATAATTCGATTATAAACTTTTTGGTTTTGTAACTATAAGAAAAAACATAAATTTTTAATTTAAAATTTCTTTTTTCGATTACCAGCCAAATTTCTTTGACAAAGTTACCAGGTTTAAGTAACTACGCGGGAGGCTTACATCCGAGATTGCAGAAGCAGTGCTATTGTTTTTCGAGTGCACATGTTTTCTCATTCATTTTCTATTGTAGCCTGCTACTGTGATGTCATCGGAACCAGCAGCCAATCAGACTCTCGTAAAACCATCATTGATCACGACTTAATTGATTTCGTCCAATTAATGTTATTCTTTAATGTTACCATTGCACAAGTTGCTCATAACATTAACATATATAATGGTTAGTTTAGGTCCCTTAAAGGACAAAGGCCTCACTGGGACAACCGAAAACATGGATTTTCTTAGTTTTATTTGGATAATAGCCACGTTTGGCACGGATCGGCGATCGCTGCTATCCGACAGCGTTCTATTTTGTTCTTTTCCCTTCCCTTCCCTTCCCTTCCCTTCCCTTCCCTTCCCTTCACTGTGAGATGAGATTGAGATGATGAATGAGAATTCTTAAAAAGTTAAAGCACTTGAGGTATGGGAATCGGAAACAATGAAACCACCACAAACACATAAACCCGAGAAAATGTAGAAAAAGTGGTTTATCTGCATTGACCCGTCCGGGAATCGAACCAGGGACCTCGAAATGGTGACACCTTCAAACCGGTGTTTACGGTGGTCGTTATTGCTTAAACAAAATATTTTTTTTGATTAAAAATATCAATAATATTAAATGCTTGAGCTGGCAAAACCAATTTAATATTTGGTTATAAAGAAAACCTCTACAAAAACGAAGCAGAAGGGATCAAAGAAATGTTTACGTGAGTAAAAATATCCCCAGTTAATCTTCTTAGGTAGTAAGTGAAATCGGTTGTCCTTTGATAACAATTTAAACCGGTAATAAGAGGATTAATGAACCGAATAAGGATGGAGGGTGACCTATGCTAAATTGATCGCTGGCCCTGAAATATAATGTAGGCGGTTAACCACGGCTTTTGTGTTAATTTTAGACATGTGCATTAAAATACATGGCCTAAACAATGAACATAAGTGTTCATTATTCAATTGTTAACTAGCTAAATGCTAGTTAACAATAAAAAGTTGGTTTAGATTTCACTTTATGGTCAGAGAGAAAAAATTTTGTCTTCTCGGTCTACATTTTGGGCCAAAGTGATAGGTATTCAGCCTTTCTACGTCTTAATGTAAACAACACAAATTGTACATAAGCTTTGAAAAATCTCATTGGTGCGTCTTCGTTCTGGGCATCGAACTTGAGTCTATCGATTCGAATTATGATCGCCCAACCGGGAACTGGAATATCATGGCTTGATTTATTAAAATGATATTAACAAAACTCACAAACTGTAATAGTCCGTTACTAGCTATATTTTGTGGGATATTTCATATATTGCGAATTAAGTTATACGACCCCCGTGAACGGGTTGCGTATACATCATTAATTTTCATGGTGTTCGATTCCCGGACGGGTCAATTTAGAAAACCACATTTTCTACATAGTTTCGGGTACGTTTACGGTCTCAATGTTGTTTCTAATTCCATAATACAAGTGCGTTAGCCGAATGTTGAGTATCAGAGCAATGTTTGTGATATTGTCCCTATCTAAATATTAATATTTCTGTTCTATGTACTGTTTGCTACGATGAAGTAAGAAAATAATAGCAATAATAGATTTTATACTTTTGGCCAAATGCATTATCAAATATAAATATATAAAAAATGTAAATTTGTTTTTTTTTTATATAGAAAACGATCAAGTGGCACACGTGATGGTAAGTGACTACCGCCGCCCATGAACATCTGCAATACCGGAGGAATAGCGGATGCGTTGCCGGCCTTTGAGAAAGGTATAGGCTCTTTTCTTGAAGGTCCCTAAGTCCTATCGGTCCGGAAAAACCGCTGACGGCAGCTCATTCCATAAAGTGTACGTGCGTGGAAGAAAATTCCGCGAAAAACGCACTGAGGTGGAATGCCAAGCATCAAGGTAGTGTTGATGAAATTTTTTACTATGCCGTAAGATGGTGAAATTTAGCTGCTGGGATTAATCCGAACGATTCCTCGGAGCACTTACCGTAGTAGATCTTGTAAAAAATGCAAAAAGATGCAACATCTCTTCGCAAAGCCAGGGGATCTTGCCGATCGGATAGAGTATGGTCGTCGGCAATTCGAGCCGCTCTTCTTTAGATACGGTCAAATGGAAGGAGCTGACACTGGGGTGCCCCGCCCAGAGATAACAACAGTACTCCATGTGCGGCCGAACCTGCGCCTTATGAAGTTGCAAGTGGGGGGCCGGCATGAAGCACTGTCGTGTTCTACTGAGCACGCCAAGCTTTTTAGAGGCCTATTTGGCCTTCCCTTCCAAATGACCGCGAAACCGAACGTTGCTCGATATGTCGACGCCAAGGATTCCGATGCTGGCTGAGGCAACTAGGGGAGTGTTCTCAAAATGAGGTGATACGACGAAGGGGTCGTCGGTGTGCTCCCGAGAAATTTTGGCACGGCCGGTATATACGGAAGCCGTAATGGCGGTCACTAATCAACTGGTGCTCCTCTAAGTACCTCAAGAGCTGACAGTTTATAACGGACCCAATTATTTTGGAGAACAAGGAAGTGATAGCGATCGGTCTGTAGTCACCCGGATCTGAGCGGTTACCTTTCTTAGGGATCCGGTCCACCAAAGCTGTCTTCCATGTCAACGGGACGACGCCTTCAGAGTAGGAGTACTGAAAAAGATGCGTTAAAACCTTTGCCAAGGCCGGAGCATACATCCTCAGCAGATAAGGGGGGATACCATCGGGCCCACTCGACTTCTGGATGTCCAGGTTGAGGAGTGCTTTTTGCACGGAGCTCTGAAAGAACCGGATGTCCGGCATAGAGTACTCACTGCACGGGATGGTCGGCGGTGAGTTCCCCCTGTCATCGAGAGTCGAGTTGGATGCAAAAAGAGAACCTAGCAGATCGGCTTTTTCTTTTGCGTTATGGGACAGCGAGTTGTCCTCCTGTGCAGAGATGATAGTGATGGCTGACTGAAATGTCCTTGAACAGCCTTGGTGAGGGACCAGAACGCACGAGTTCCCGAAGGAAGATGAACTAGTTTCTCGCCAATTCTGCCATTGTGCTCGGACTTTGCCGCAGTAATTACCCTTTTGAAGCACCAGTTATACTCCTTTTTAAAAACGCTAGTTTTTGAATCTCGAGACGCCGATGCTTTAACCCAGGCCCGGTAGCACTGCTGCTTTTGGCGAAATGCCATTCTGCAGGTGCCACCAAACCAAGGTTTTGATCTACCACCGATGTGCCCATCGAAATGGAACTCTTCGTTCTTTCCTCTGTGTTGCCCCACAGAGGAAGGAACGAAGAGTTCCATTCCTTGGAGCACCACATCAGCGTCGGAATTTGCAACGGCGTCGGGACTATCTAGCGAGAAGCAAACCTGCCCCCATGGGTAGGATGCAAAGAAAGACCGCATCCCTTCCCAATCCGCCGACCAGGAGTGCCACACACGGCGGTGTCCTGCATATCGCGACCGCAATGGGCACATGATGGACACTTTACTCCAAATCAGGCAGTGGTCCGATGAACCCAAAAGGGCAACGGAGACCACATAGCCGTCCTGATGAGAGGTCAGCAGAAGATCCAACAGGGAAGGTGTATGATCCTCCACATCCGGAACCCGCGTTGGCGAAGTAACCAGTTGTGTCTGATCATATGTTAAGGCAAAGTCAAAAACAGATCTCCCGCATGATCTGTGGTTCAAGATCTTAGCCATTCGGCGTGGTGGGCGTTAAAGTCGCCGAGTACTACGATCTCTGCGGATGGGATCTGCTGTAGCACGGAATCTACAGCCATTTGGATGTGTTCGATGAGTCGGTCAGTTTGACCTATAGAGGCAGCCATAGACTCGGGATGGTCCTCGCTGTCTATGCGTAGCCAAAGGGTGGATAGGCCTACCTTCAAGGCTGCCGAGGCGTATGTTCTCAACATATATCCTCTCTGACGTACACACAAACTCCGGCCCGAAGCTCAAAAGAATGTTCCAGCTTGTACCCTGGGTAGGAAAGATAAGAGGTATCCGCCGGAGAGGATATCTACGTCTCGGTAAAGAAAGAGCAAGGCCGGCTTTGCCATCTCCAGGTGGTAGTGGACGGTATCAGGATTATAATGGAGTCCCCTAATATTGCAGAAATCCACGGCAAGCGTGGTAAGGGGTGCCGAAGGTTTTTTGCTTCGTTTGCCTCGAATAGTATGGGAACAGAGCGGAACTTTTGAATATGGGGTAGAATAGACCTAACTGTCGTGAGTTATCTAACCCAGCACTGGATAAATGCATGAAGATAAAAAAATTCTTTACTAAAAGGAGGGTCCAAAGATTTTAATTGTCTATAGCTCTCCCTACCCAGGATTGGTAATAGCGTGCAGACATTTTTGTTATAAAAAAATAAATTGAATAAAAAATAATTATCTTCACGCCATTCCCAAAAATGAAGGTAGTCAGAGGCATAGACATTTTAAATAAAACGATTTTAGAATTTTATCGCGTTTTATTAATTGTCGGTTTGTACCGGTTTATAAAAATTAATAAAAAAACCCGATAAAATCCGAAAATCATTTTATTTAAAATGTGTAGTATTCGCGTAAATACAAGATATCATTAGAGGTATAGACAATTAAATCCTTTCAACCCATCTTCCACCGAAGACAATTTTTGGGACAAAACAAAATAAAAAGAAAATGAAAAAAAAAGTACTTGTATCCCAGTAACGATATCAAGGTGTATGTTCTATTGTTCAAGACGTAATGACAGTTAATCGATTCAAGACCATTACGTAAATACTGTTGCCTTACGTGTTCCTGTCACGGCCGTTTTGATGAGGGAATGTCGCCGCATGAAAGCCGCTATTATTCGCGGAACAATAACTTGGATTGGTTGTATTTAAATTGAAAACTTGTGCTGTCATAAATTTGAAAAGGGTCTGATAAGAAAAAAGAAATCTTAGACGTGTTCTTATCTTCACGCAATTCCCAGGGGTAGACAGAGGTCTAGTCAATACAATTAAATCCCTTCGACCCACATACTAGCGTAGATATTTTCGGGACAACGTGATAGGTGGTGAACCCGTTGCGGTCTTTATGTCCAAGCCAACGATATATATATTTATTTTATTTTTTACTTATTTATATATGTTTGTAAGAAGGCAACTTACAGTGCTCTCTACTGCTTAAGTCATAACAATCAACTTCTGTTTACCCCAGTAGTAGGAAATGCGTAAAAAAGCATTGTTACAGTATAGGTTTTCGTGAACACTTTATCGATTGTAAATCTATCAAGTCTGTCAGTGATAAATGTTGGACAACGAGTACAGGAACCATTACACTTTGAAAGCACTTCAACTGATTCGATCGCAAGAGAAATGTCTGTTACGGCTACGTACCGCGCAAAATTTTCGTATATTATCCTTGAATAATTATGACAAATCCTCTGAAAATCCTCCCAAATCCTCCCTATGGGAGTGGCGTATGTCCTGCAGTGAATTTTAACGGGCCATTATATATGTATATATGTAGGGATAATGCATAAACCAGGCAAAACTCAGCGGATTTCCACAAAAACAACTTTTAATCTTCACAACAAATCTTTTCGTTAATCATTCCATCTGACAACTCCTAATGACAACCTCTTTTTTCATTACTTGACATTGACATTCAAGGATCGTTTACAGAGACAGCAAAAAACTAAAAGTCTATAAAAATATTAAATTATCCGACACGGCCTTCCTGCTCTTCATCTGTCCCGGATGAATAATGTTCGGGTTTAAACCCATGGTTTCATGAGGTCAGCTGAGGTGGTTGTATTGATAGGGCCTTCATTCTGTCCTATTTTCTTAACAGCATAGCGATCATTTCTGTTGCATTTGACGATCTCATAAGGTCCTAAATATTTGGGGAATAACTTGGATCCTTGAGAAAACTGCGTCTTTTTGATGGCTACTAAATCACCAATATTATAGGTTAATGCTCTTTTTTTTTCTGTATGTGATTCTTTGGCTTTATTTCTTAATTCCAGTCTTTTCTCATTACAGTTCTGTACATTTTCTTCTTCTATTAATTTATTAAGTTCATCATCTTGATCTCTCATTTTGGTGCTAAAAAGCAACTCAAATGGACTCATTCCAATTGCTCTCTGATATGTTCCGTTCAGACATCGTTGTACTTTAGATACACGGCGGTACCATTTCGTTGGATCATCAGCACTCAACTTACTCAACACGGCTATTACAATTTGATGAATGCGTTCAACCTGACCGTTGCCTCTGGGTTGTCCTGTCGTGATAGTATAATGCGTTACATTTTCGTCTTTACAGTACTGTCGGAAATCGTTCGAGGTAAATGCAGCATTGCGGTCAGTGATGATTCGTTCTGGCGCACCAAATGTTTGTTGTTGAAGTTTAAGCTTATCTAATGTCTCATCAGTGCTCAAAGTCTTCACTGGGTAAATCCATGTAAATTTGGTATTTGCGTCTACTACTGTAAGAATGTATTTGTAGTTCTTGTGAGTCGAAGTAATTGGTCCCAAATGATCAACATGGTATGTTGACAGTGGAACGTCGCCTTTATCGATAGGATGAAGAAAACCTTCTTTCTTGTTTAACTTCTTCTTCGAGATCCATCTTTTTTATCGGCTAAAACTATTGGGTTTATTTGCTTGGTTTGATTATGTCCTTCTTTAGCCATTCTTCTATCTGATCATTTACAGCAGACATTTCTAAAGGTGACAAACGGTGTGGGTTTTGATAAACGGGATTTTCATCAGTTAGTATTATCTTTATTTCAACATTGCTATCTTTCTTCTTTTCATCTAACTTGTATTCTTCACACATCTTTCGAACCCTACCAGTAAATTTAGAATCTTCTATATCATACTCATGTTGTTCTCTTTCTTCCATCAAAAGTGTTAAATTGGTAATCTTTTCCATGAAGATACCATCGGGAGTAAAACAGACTTCAAAATCCTTAAGGATGGGGCTCCCGATGATCATCGTGACAGGTATCTCATTATCCTTGACAATATGAAACTTGACATCTGTAAAAGTGTCATCAATCTGTACTCTCGCCGTAAATGTTCCCTGGGTGTAAACTTTATTTTCAGCTATACCGGTTATGCATGTTGATTCAGTCTTATAATCTTCAATTTCTTCTTAAATCTTCTTAAATTCCGATTCTATCATTAAGTTCAAATCGTTTCCAGTATCAATTTGAGTTATAAAGTCTTGTCCATTAATCTTTATCTTTTTGTAAGGAACTTTATCTACTTCTTTCTTAGTTTGAATGTTTAATGTAGTCTTAGATTTTTTACATTCCGTGGATTTATGGCCAAATTCGTTACACTTAAAACATTTAATGCCTTTGGAACAGTTGGGTGCTTGATGATCTGTGTATCCGCAGTTGAAGCATCTCTTTACTGTTATGTTACTTATTTTTGCGATTTGGATGACTTCCAGACGAGTGACCGGACTGGGTAGGCCTCGCTGACATCTTTCTTCTAAATTCACTATACGTGTCAAGCTTCTTTCGAAAATCTTTCGGGTCTGAAGCGCCATACAGGATAATTTTGTTTGTCGCCAAATCACGAATACCATCAATAACATATTCCATCAATGTAGCGTCTTCTACTTTGCCGTGTAAAGCCATTTCCTTCATAGTGAGAAAATATTGTTGGTAAGTTTCATCGTTCTTCATTTTACGTGAGGTAAGCTTTTTGTGAATAATCGCGCTATTTATCTTGGAGCCAAATTCTTTTTTTAGTACCTTCTTTAAAGTAGCGTAATCCTTAACTCTTCCAAATGACCTTAGAAACAGTTTGGCAGTAGTCTCTTTGCGTAGATCAGCTTCTCGACTTTGGACCAATTCATGATTTGCGCAGTATCTTCAAATTCATCGAAGAAAGTCTCATTCGGGTATGAGTCATCGCCAGTGAATAAAGTCATAGACTTCTCTAAATCCTTAAAGGATATTTGTACTTCAGGTTCAAATTCATCGTCATCGTCAATTTTCTTTTCATCTTTCTTTGGCGGCATCGTGGAAGTAGTACAGTTATTATTCTTTGAAATCTTCGAATTTCGTCTTCTCGTCGTAGTGCAGTATGTTGCTTTAGACCGATCCATTAAGCTTCAATTTTCAGCCTTCGGAAAATGTTGGTTGAAAAAACTACCACTTTAGTACAATTTTTCTACGGTGGCAACATTTTGAAAAAATCTACCATTTAGTTGATTCTTTTCTACGGTGGCAACATTCTTCAATGTCGATAAAACAGTCGTCGAGTCTGATCGGTCGAGTCTGATCGGTCGGTTCGGTTCGGTCGGTAAAACAGCTCTTAATGGCGGATCTTCGGCATTTTCCGTAATATGAATTTGCAGTAAAAAGGTCTTTAGTCTTCTATTTACCTGATATTTTTTGTATATCCCGGACGAGCCCCCATAAAGTTGTAGGGACAATGCATAAACCAAGCAAAACTCAGCGGATTTCCACAAAAACAACTTTTAATCTTCACAACAAATCTTTTCGTTAATAATTCTTCAACTGACAACTCCTAATGACAACCTCTTTTTTCATTACTTGACATTGACATTCAAGGATCGTTTACAGAGACAGCAAAAAATTAAAAGTCTATAAAAATATTAAATTATCCGACATATATGCGTTATTTAATACTTGGTTGACCAAGCTCAGCTTGGCGTTGATGCTTGGGAAAGTATCACGCTCTTTTACGAGAATCAGGTGTGATGCGAAACGATATGTCTGTGTGTAACATATTTGATATCCTTCTGTGTAGTCGGATAAAAGTATCGAACAAATGAGGCTAATATTCGAAGAAAACGTTTACTTGTCAATTTTGTAACATTTCCCATAACGAAGATACTCGTTGTAAATCTTTTAATCTATGTTACAGATTTTCTGTATACTGATAATTCTGTACTGTTGATACTAAAAAAAATCAATATTATTTCATAGAGAATTTCGTCCTGATATAGAGATAAGATACATATATTAAAATATTTGATTTAAGTAAATTTTAATATTGTTCCTTTGTTTGGACACGTCTTGTCTATAATTTATTTGTTGTAAAACGTGTTTCTTGTTATTCATTAATTTTTTTAACTTTCTTAGGAACCAGTGCTTCCACCGTTTCCGTTATGGCTGGCAATTATATTCGCAATCTGTTTGGTACTCGTTATACTTCTAACTGTCAGTGGCAACGTGCTAGTACTGTTGGCATTTCTGGTGGACCGAACGATACGCCAACCCAGCAACTACTTCATCGCTTCGCTTGCTGCTACGGACTTGCTAATAGGTATGATATGCACAGATCTATAGTATTTACAGAAGTTAAATAAAGTTTGTGAATAATTAATAAAACTGTATAGTTATAAATCTTCTACATATATTTATTTACCTGATTGACTTGAAATTGAGCATAGTTACTCATTTTGCGATGTAGACACCCACTAAGTATGAATTTTCGTCTACCGTCATAATTTTTGAAGTTGCTTATATGGAAGTGGGTAATTAGGACTCTGACTTATACTTTGACTTATAGCAGTCCTCGCGGTTGAATCCGCAGGCGGACAGCTACTTATGATATGATATGATAATTTGCTTTTCTAATATAATTTATTTACATGTTTTCTTTTCAGGTACATTATCTCTTCCATTCTACACTGATTACGTGTTGAAAGGTTATTGGCATTTGGGTCCCCTATTATGTGATTTGTGGTTATCTGTCGACTATACAGTTTGTCTGGTATCACAATATACTGTTTTACTAATCACAGTGGATAGATTCTGCAGTGTAAAGATAGCGGCGAGATATAGGGCTTGGCGTACAAAAAATCGAGTAATATGGATGGTTACCGTTACCTGGATAATCCCAGCTCTTTTGTTTTTTACGACCATATTTGGATGGGAGCACTTCGTAGGATACAGAGATTTACAAGAAGGCGAATGTGCTGTTCAATTTCTAAAGGATCCAATATTTAATACAGCTTTAATAATAGGATATTACTGGACAACGCTTTTCGTGCTTATAGTATTATATGCGGGTATTTTCAAGACTGCATATGATATGCAAAAGAAAAGTGAAGCGAAGCAAAGAAAAATGCAGTCAATGGTTGCGTTAAGCGCAGGAGTGATGTCTGGAATGGCAGGAAGAGCCGCTGGAATGGCAGGTCTACCCAAGCCGACAATTTCCAGTGAAGACCAAGTAAAAGTATCAGAATCCGAAAATGTAGATACTACTTCCAAAGGATCTTTAGCTGCACCATTACTAAACCTTGGTGGTTCAACGGATTCCAATTCCAGCCAAAAGTCATCAGCTCATAAAAGTAGCGCTACAGTTACTGGTACATCTACAACTGCTGAATCTGACGGTGACAAGAAAGAAGATCACGTAGAAGCAGAAAGATCCAGCAGTCCAGCGTTCGACTCCGATGATGAAAGCGCTACTCAATCTAATGTTAAAAAACGGCCATCAGTAGCAAATTTAGTCATGCAAACGGGGGCTATGCAGTTGCTTAATAACATGCGGTTAAATGGTGGAATGATTATAAAAACTGATATCAAACAGTCTCCAGTATTTAAACATGAATATGAAAAGCCCAAGTCATCATTATCACAAATTTCAGAAAAAAGTCTCCTTGATACCGATAACCCAGATATTTTGCACAGTAAGCGGCAAACACCAGCACCAATTACAATCCATGCTGCTAGTACTGTATCACCAGCTTCTTCAGGATTAGCAACACCATCAGAGAGAGAGGTATCAACAATAATAGCTCAAAGAATCATTCCCCCTCCATCCGATTTCAGATGCAGTCCATCAGTGTCTGAAAGTCCACCATCTCATTCTGAATCATCTCGAACTAGGTTTGTTAAGTTAGTAAAAGGCGATGGCAGTAGTTACGATGTGCTTGTAGGAATGGATGGAGCTGATTTGAGATATATGGATGAAAGCTCAGTTAATGTTCCTTCACCAACTAATGAAAGTCCACCTTTATCAATCACCTTCCCGACAGCAACCGAACCATCATCTCCTTCAACTCTTAATTCGGGTAATGTAACAAATACTTCATTATTGCAGGCTGCTCTTATACGAGCAACAGCAGAAGCTCAAGTAACACAATCCAAAACAAATTTATCTCCCCCACCACCTGTAAAAGTTAATACTGAGGTAAGTTTAACATCCGGAGAACGACCCAAACCTGTTATAACCCTTGTCTCATCGCATTCTAATAATAATGAGCAACAAATACCTAAAGAATCTGACAATAATCTAACTGCTATGAAATTAACTACTGGAAACACTCCAGCTATTGAAAATAGCGATGTTTCAAGTCCAGCTATAAGTGGATCTGGCCGCGGTGATTCCAAGAAAGAATTTGTTAAAAATATTGGGAAAAAATTAAAAGTCAAGCGGTCAAAACGAGACGGATTATTTCCGAGTATTGGACGACAAAAATCTAAATCAGAAAATAGAGCTCGAAAAGCTTTTAGAACCATATCTTTTATTTTAGGAGCCTTCGTTGTATGCTGGACGCCTTACCACATATTAGCTTTAGTAGAAGGGTTTTGTACAGACCCACCATGTATTAACAAACATATTTACATGTTTTCTTATTTTTTATGCTACGCAAATAGCCCCATTAACCCGTTTTGCTACGCCTTAGCAAATCAGCAATTCAAAAAAACTTTCACAAGACTCCTTCGGGGTGATTTCCACATCACCTAGTCCATGTATGTTGGTCACAAATTTGCGTAATTTGTACGCTGTTATACAGTGTCAATTGAAAAATATTACGCGCACAAGAATCTCCTTGCAGATCATAAATAATAAGACAATACTGCTTTGAATGTATAGACTTGGTCGTGTAGAAAATGTGTTTTATAGTAGCAAATATTACAGCTTTATTAATGGTTGGTACAAGAATATATAATATAAAATAATTGTAAATAATTATTTATAGATACAATGTTGTATATTTGTAAGGATTTAATTCCAATTATGAAGTTCAGAACTGACAATAAAAGATAAAATTGTAAATAAGATTAATTTATGTTATTAAAATACTCAAAAATCTCTTTATATTTGTAGTTTAAACCTAAAACAATATATTGTAATCAACTTAATGATTATGACAATTTTAAAATAGGATAAAATTTTCATTAACAGATATTTGTATTTCGATTGGATAAATAAGTAGATCGTAAAATGTTTATAAAATATATTGTGCCTATATGCATTATATATTAATGTAATAACTTAATAAAATAATAAAAATTTCCTAGTACTTGTATTTATGCGGTGTACAATTATCTGTGAAAGTAATTGTTTAGGATATACGGGAGTTTCGTTTTATTTGTCTATCTATACCACAACAAATAACTGACTGATCTACTGAAAAATCCTTTGTTTCCATTACACGGTATTGTTAATATAAAAATGTGATTTATTATAAAATTTATTCATTAATGTTTTACGATTCTAGTTGTGGCTAGAATTCGAAGCCGCTGCAAAGCGAAGAAATGTAGGGCATATATTTTGTGTGATGAATAAAATTATTCTTCGATGATCGTTATTTCTTTATTGAATCGTATTCCATCTCATAAATATTAAC
Source organism: Sericinus montela (assembly GCA_029286605.1). Classification (NCBI taxonomy): domain Eukaryota; kingdom Metazoa; phylum Arthropoda; class Insecta; order Lepidoptera; family Papilionidae; genus Sericinus; species Sericinus montela. Next base: position 48,436 of record JAGSMR010000081.1, on the reverse strand, counting down.
ATTTTTTTACATTTTATTTTAAAAGTTTACCAACATTCACATAATCTTTATTTCGTTCTGGATGTTACGTCATGCTACTAACGCTTCAAAATCTTTAGCTATGAGCCCAGCTAAAGGTTTTAGCGTTATAAAAATATGTCAATTAATGTTAGTTATTTCTGCCTGGCGCTGTTTTGAATTTCCAGTAATCAAAGCTGTTTCAATGATAAGTATTTAAGTAAACTAAACACCTACGTAGAGAAAAACTATCCGACTTTAACATATTAGTGCTATTAGGGTCAATTAAAAGAAAATTTTTGGACATAGTTTCATGGCTTCGGAAAAATGGTGAAGGACGTGAAATAATCGCCTAAAACTTTGAGTGGCAAAAGCTTTATAATTAAGAAGCTTTTCTTATTCCTTGAAATAATCATGTTGATCAGTAATCATAATTAAATGTACATAATAAAAAGTAAAAACAATACTGTAGGGAGATAAAGTTTCTTGCATGTTGCAAAGTGTTTAGAATTATCTAATGTTACTAAAATATTATCTTTTTAATTTATTGTTAATGCATTCGATGTTTTTTAAAATCTTTTCATTTACTATTGTTAAATACTATGCGGTATTTATTGTACATTTTTGATTTTCTTATAAAGAATGTGGCCTAATTGCCTTTTTAATGTCTAGGTTTTACTTCCAGATGTTTGTATTATAATTTAAAGTATTATATTTAATTAAATTAGAACAATTTTATAAATTAGTGATAATTTTATTTGAATTCAATATTTTTTTCAATTCACCTTTTTATACATTAGTCATTTCCACGCTCAAAGTGTAGTGTAGATATAATATATTGAATTCTTCGTTCTTAATGTAAATGCTTTACTGTTTATTTAAAATAAAAAGTATTACATAACAGTATAATATGCAACTCTTAGATAAAAATATGTTGTTACAAGAAATGAAAGACAAAAGTGAAATATATTTAGATGTATAATTATTTGTCGTTGACGAAAACTAGTCACTTAGCAAATACAAAATGTATTATAGAACGTTAATCTGAAATAACCCATATTGTCTCAATACTGTAGAGTTGCAATTGTTTTGACATATCGAGACATATTTTAACCCATTAAAAAGCCATTACATATGACAGGTGATAAGGTAATATGGCATAGCGTGAGCAACCTAACTGCAAAATTGATTACTACAAGTTGGATATGCCATAGTTCATATTAAAATTAAGAGTTTATATCAAAATCTGTCTTGGATAACGTTAAAATTTGAGATAATTAATTTCTTCTCCAAATATTCTTTTTTTTTTAATTTTATTTAATAAACTCCATAGGTACTTATTACTACCTTGATGTACTTATAACTTCAAACTTCATCTACTCCCTTTTTGAAATAGTAATGTATGTACATTTTGTAGTCTTTATTTTGTAATGGAATATAGTCAATCTAATATGTACATTTCCTTAATGTTGTAGTGCTACATAATTTTCATTATTTGATTTCGGTAAACGTATTTCCGATTTCTTTATTGTCTATCAACTGTGTATTTTAAAATTTCCTTGTTAAGAATATTTTTATGAAAATGAAAAAACAAATCTTTAAATCAATTACCTTATTAGATAAATGTTACTGTGATAAATATCTACGCTGTTAATTATCTTTATCTATCTATTTTTGTTCTAAATATAAATTTTCTACCTTTCACTTTTCTACCTTTAACTATGAAAGTCAATATATTTCTGATTTAAGAACTGTATTTGTTTACTCTTTATCAAAGTCTGCCTTAAACCTTAAAATTGTAAATAGGCTTTTCTTGGTAAGTTCTTACGTATTAATGTGTAAAGTAGTAATAACTGTTAGTGACTTCAGAATGTACTGTTAACTGGAATATAGACTAATAAATGCTAAGTACTGTTTTTTTTTTGTAATGTTTCAGCGCTTTAAATCACTATTGATGTATATTCAAAGGGTTAATAAATTTTAAACCAATAAATGAGAATAGAGTAGTTAAAATTATGACTTTTCTTTAAAACCGTTTCACATATAAAGTTGTTTGGAACAGAAAAAAGTTGTGGTGTTTTAGTGTGTAGAGCGACCTAAAAGCGAGTTGCCAGCTTAACTAAACTTAATTACAGGAATTCTAAATGATAATTTTATCAAGAACGTAATTATCGCAAAGAAACAGGCATAATCATTTGGAAATACATACATACTCTTATATACATAAACTTCTAGATGCACATATATACTTGACATCTCTAAAACTGCCAGACCAGACGAAATAGATGGGCAGCGTGGACTTAGATGCTAGGGTGCAATATGTCTGGGAGAGAGATCGTCATTCCACTTGCCAAGTAGCGATTAGCGCAAACCCTCACTACGGGGGTGATCGACATCACGTAGGCGACTTTTATAGTCTTTTCTGATGAGTCCATAATAAAGGTGTAACACTAAAAAAAATATCTTCACGCCATTCCACACGTAAAAAAGCTCTAAACAATTAAGCCCTTTCGACCCACCTTCTACCGAAGACATTTTTATGGGACAACGTGAGGCTGTCGTCGTCGTTATGTCCAAGCCAACGATTTAGATTGTACAGAAGTTTAGAAAAAACCCATTGTTACGAACCTACCAACTGTATCGAACTGGCATCTCTTAACTCGAATTTCGATCATCCAACCACTCGGTTATAGTGACTAACATTGGACAAAATACTAATTTTCGAATCTACAATTTATACATTTATTTTGGTGGGCATATGAGTAAAAATGAGGTAATTTGTGACTACAAATTTGCGCAATTTCAGCGTCACTAATTGCGTAAAATTTAAAACCGCAGTCAAAAAATGCTTCACAAATTTTATTTCACGAAGTCATTACGCTAACGAGATGTTTTTTTTTTTTTTGGGTTGATTCTTGTTGGTCATATGAGTTTAGTATGGGAATATATCCCACTCGCTTCTGCCGAGTTTACTCTGTTCTACTAAATCAAACCATTATATTTGCAAAGATCGCCAACCCTATTGCTAAGATGGCAATTATAGCTAACATTCCCCTATGGGAGAGGCCGAATATATATAAATAGCTTAAAAATAAATGGCATAAATATAGCCACAATAACCGAATGATTGTGTGATCACGATAGCCGAGTGGTTGGGTGGTCGGAATTTCGAGTCAAGAGACCCGAGTTCGATCCCCAAGTGGCCGTACCAATGGGTTTTTCGAAACACCTATGTACAAATTATATCGTTGGCTTGGACATAAAAGACGGCGATAGGCTCACCACCTGTCAGGTTGTCCCGAAAATATCTTCGGTGGAAGGTAGGTCGAAGGGACTAAAATGTCTAGACTAGACCTCTGTCTACCCCTGTATTGGGAATTGCGTGAAGGTATTTTTTTTATTGTGTGATCGAAATTCGAATTCGAATTTTCTAACAACTTTTCACAGAAGCTTATTTGAGACAACGTTACAGGTATCTTTATCACCGTAAGTCTTATCACCGTATGTTCCTAAATTTTAAAAATTTTATGTTTTTTTTATCGAAAAAGGGAGGCAAACGAGCAGGTGGCACACGTCACGTGATGGTAAGTGATTACCGCCGCCCATGAACACCCGCAATACCAGAGGCTTAGCAGATGCGTTGCCTCCCTTAGAATGCCTCCCTCATAATTGGGGGCGGAGAGTGTGTGGGCCACCGGTTACCTGCACTCACCTGACGAAACGCAGAAGTTTGTTAGTCTTCTACTTTACGCCGGTATTTTGTGAGGTCGTGGTACTTTCCCGGTCGAGCCGGCCCATTCATGCAACAACAAAAGTTGATGCGTGGCTCTACCACTGAACAATGTGAGTGCATATCTTAAACTTCTGTTACGTTGAATTGTTATGTGTACTTGGTTTTGTGGATTTAGTTAATTCTTGGATCCATTAATCCTCCCAATTCACTTTTCAAGGAAGACAAAAATTATTAACTATGAGAAAGTTTTTAAGTTTTATTTTAATACCTAAGGGAATTTTTTAGTGAATTATCTCCGTGTATATTATCTTCGAGGCGATTAATTCTCCTGCCGGTGCCGTCACAACATGATACTGTAAGTAATGGCTTTGTTAGCAAGTCGGTTAAGTGACAAAGAAAAATCTTCCTGTTAGATAAATGATCAACGTTATATTGGATGGTTCTATTTTCATACTACATCATACGGATGATCGGAATTCAAGTTAAGAGACCCGAGCTCGATCTTCAAGGTTACCAGTGAGTTGTTTGAAAAACTTATGCACGATTGATATCGTTAGTTTGGACACCAAGACGGTGATGGGTTAACCACTTGTTACGTTGTCCCAAAAATGTCTTCGGTGGAAGGTGGGTCGAAAGGTATTAATTGTATAGACCTCTGTCTACCCCTGTATAAGAATTAGCGTGAAGATATTTATTTTTATTTATCGAAATAAGAATACACATTCGTTTATCGATAGTTTTTAATATGCCACCGTTTCATAGCCGAAACCTTCAATGACAAGAGGACAGGACAATGAAACAAAAAAAAAATAGTGTCTTTATAGGCCATTGGCCCTATAAAAGTTCACTATAGGATATAGACCTCTTGAGGAACTTCATTTTAATCAGACATTTTCAAGAATCGTTTTCCGCCGTGTAACAATATCTTTTGCAATTTTAAGGCTTTTCAGTTTGACATTTTTTCCTTTTCCTGATTTTGACTTTAACCACGGGTAAAGTGGTGGTAGTACATAGCCAGACTTTAAGTTAAAATAAAACTGAGGCCGAAACAAAATGGGTAATTAAAGAAAACATAAATTATAATGCATTAAGAGATAAAAAGTAAAGAGTTAAAAGCATACGTACATGCAATAATACGCAATATTATTATATGTATATAGAATATACATCGGCCTGTAAAAATCCATAAGGGGCAGGTGCTCTCTCTCCAGCAGGGGAAGGTAGCGACCGCCAATACGCAATCGTGGCAATTATGCCACGATTGATAGGCGGATTGGCGATCGCTGTACCATTTACCTTGCACCTTTGACTCTGTTGCCTATTGTTATTGTATTTTAGTCAGGATTTTTTCGAAACGATTATTCCGCCATTTGCCTTAGTAGTTTGCAGTAAGAAATACTATTCGCTTAATCACATCATACGACATCCGCGGAAAGAAAGGGTTGGCATATTCTTACGCTGTGGTACATTATTACGCACTAAACACTACAAAAACAAACTAAAAGATGAAACAATTAGCAATGAGTTTAATAAATAATAATGATAATTATTTTCGATCTACTGAAATGATTTAATATGTCTCGGATGGCCGACGTGAGTTTTGACATTCAAAGACGATCCGATAGCCTGGTTGGTAGTGGTGCTGCCTTCGATGGTAAGGGTTGCGGTTCGGATCACGAAAGGGACAAATATTTTTTGTGATAAATATGAATATTTCTAGTCGAGTCATGGATATGGATACGTATTTATTTATACCCATTTATGTGAAAAAATATGTAAGTATGTTGTACCGTCAGTTTGGACATTAAGACGGCGATAGGCCAATCATCTGTAATATTTTCATGTATAAGCTACGGTGTTAGGTGTCGAAAGAACTTTACTGTCTAGAACTCTTCCTACTTCTAGTATATGAATTTCGTTAAGACGTAAATAAAGTTCTTTGAAAAAAAACCATATTATGAACTATTACAATAATAGGTTGCCGTCTGAATGAATAAAATGTAAAATAAAGAGCTAATGAGTGGCAGGAGTGAGCTTTCTTCAGTGTTCACACGACTACGTAGAAATGAAATGTTAAGATCGAGTTCATGTATCTACGAGATATATGAGTATCTTTTTTACACAATATTTTTTTATTTCTTAATAGATAAAGTTTAAAAATAAACAAAAAATGAGAAAAGAAAAATAATAATTCTAAACGCAATTATGATGCTATTTTTACGCCATTTCCAATACACGGGTAGATCGAGGTCTAGAAAATGCCTACAGTGAAACAACAAAGGGACTTGCCTTTTGACCAACCTTTCACCGACGGCATTTTTCGGACAACATTACTGATGGTGAGGCTGTCGAGGTATAACTATGACCAAGCCAACGATGTAAATCGTACATGAATTTTTAAAAAATCCATTGGTACAAGCCTAGGTACCGAACTCGGGTCTCGTCACTCAAATTCCGATCACCAACAACCACTCGTTCATCGTGACTATAAAAGATAAGATAGTTCAGCGTATGAAAGCCTATTCACGCTTTTCACTTACCTGTGATGAAATTGCTGGGAGCATGGAATTGCTCTTTAAGAATTCTTTCATGCACAGCATTGAAAAGCAAGAGGATTTACGGGGACGTGAACAGGATGCTTGAGAAATCGTGTACAAAGAGACTGAACATTCTCGAAAACTATATATTTACCTTTTAGGATAAATAAAGAGATTTAAAAGTATATTGACTAAACGAAGGGTTTTATAAATCTGAAGAATAAATGAATATTTTCACGCCATTCCCAATACTAGGGTAAACAAAGGTAAATAATGAGTCCTTAAAGAATCCTTTCGATCCATTTTCCGCCAAAGACATTTTTTGGAAGTACATGATAGGTGGTGAACCCGTACGGTTGTCTTCATGTCCAAGCCAATAATGTTATTTGTTCATAAGCTTAGAAAAAACCCATTGATACGAGCTTGTCACCTGCGGATCAAACTCGGGTCTCCTGACACGAATTCCGATGACCGAACCACTCGGCTGTAGTGAATCTTTATGGAGAGCTTTGTAAAATATTAGCTATTTATAAAAACAGCCCTATAGCCTTGGTTGTGATCCAGCTTTCGAAGTAAAGGGTTGAGGTTTGGAATATCTTGTTTTTGGTCTTGAGTGTCACGATAGCCGAGTGGTTGGTTGGTCGGAATTTCGAGTCAAGAGACCCAAGTTCATTCCCCAGTTGGCAAGCTCGTACCAATTGGTTTTTTCAAAACTAATGTACGAATTTTATCGTTGTCTTGGACATTGAGACGGCGACGGGCTCACCATCGGTCATATTGTGAATAAATATCTTCGGTGGATGGTGACTCGAAACTTCTTAATTGTCTAGACCCCTGTCTACCCCTGTATTGGGAATGGCGTGAAGATATATTTTTTGTTTTTGGTTTGGCATTTTTCATGACAGTTATTCCGCCATCTGTCGGTTGTCAATGACATTTTCAATGGCTTTTCCCTTAGTCGCCTCTTACGGGAAAAGATAATGGAAAAACTACAGGGGAGGAAATGAAGTATATTCTTGCGCTAATAGGGCTATATGAAGGCATTACATTACGACATCTACGTAATTAATGTATTTTTTTTTCTACAATTGATTAAAAATAACGAAAAGGCGCGTCTTAAAGAACATTCATCACTCAAGTGTCGTTGTTCTGGAACGTGAAGACAAAAGTTTAGGGCAAATGAATATAAAGTAATAAATAAAAAGTTCAACAGACATTTTAAAGGATGTCACAACTTATTTTTTCATACTGGGGTAGGCAGTGGTTTTTCATCTAAGCTTTATTTCGGACAAAATTGTAAGATTCAGACGGTAACTAATTATTGTAACAGTGTATAAAAAGTTCTTTTTAAGAGCTTTAAATAAACTTTTTTTTCAGAGCAATTGTAGTGGGTAGAGTTCTAGACAACAAAGTGTTTTCGTTCCACTTTCCACCGAAGCTTTTTAGGACAACGTGATAGATTCTAAGCCCATCGTCATCTTTATGTCCACAGTAACGGTACAATATTCATATATATTTATATTTCTAAGTTATGTAAATATTCATCTGTACATATCATTCATGCTTCATGTATGTATGAAGGCAGTGTCATTACCAACTAAGTAGTTATGCCATAAACGATACCAAAAACTATTAAACAATTTAACATCAATTGGAAAACGAAAATTAATATTTTTGATAAATACTATAGATAGGGACATCCATCACATACATTGCTCTGATCCCAATGTAAGATGCTAAAGCACTTGAGATACGGGAATCGGAAATAACGAAGGCACCGCAAACACCCAGACCCGAGAAAATGTAGAAAAAGTGGTTTTTCTTCATTGACCGGACCGGGAATCAAACCCGGGACCTCGAGATGGCGACACCTTGAAAACCGGTGTTTACGCCACTCATCCACGGAAGTCGTCATATTTGAATTATAAAATCTTCATAAATTCTCGCACTCTCACTCTGCAAGGAAGAGTTTACCAATTTGTTTTTGACCTTCCATAAGCCATAAGGAAACTGATGAAGTTCAAGAAAAGTGGAAAAGGTATGTAAATTTCCCTTGGCGATATTTTCTCGTTGATAAGCCCATGAGAGATAATGTATGTAGACATAATATTAAACAAAAAACCTTTTATTTATATTTTAGTTCAATTCTCTTTCTCAACCTTATCAAAGGCCAGTGCTGACCCAGTAAAGATCGGTGACGGTCAGCAGCGTCTAAGGTGGTATGTGCCTGGAAATGCGATTGACAATCCACTTGCCAAGCGGAGCAGTGGTTTTAACAGTGGTAGAGCCACGCATCAGCTTTTGTTGTTGCATGAATGGGCCGGCTCGACCGTGGAAGTACCACAACCTCACATAATACCGGCGTGAAGTAGAAGTATAACAAACTTCTGCGTTTCGTCTGGAGAGTGCAGGTAGTCGGAGGCCCTAAAGCCGGCAACGCATCTGCTATGCCTCTGGTATTGCAGGTGTTCATGGGCGGCGGTAATCACTTACCATCACGTGAGCCACCTGCTCGTTTGCCTCCCTTTTCTATAAAAAAAAGCAATTACAACCTACGGGAGGGGGCTTCTATTGCTATTTATTATTTATTTAATTAGTAAAGGGCTCTTTAAGTAAATAATTAATCATCTTATTCTGGTTGTAGAAGGATCCGTATTTCGAATGATTGCTCTCAAGACCTTAACATTGTACTTGATTGTGTGCAAGTTCTTTATTGAAATAATAAAGTACGGTCGATTTTCGCCATAAATCTTTGCGGAATATTTTGGAGGATGCTTATGTTCAACAGAGGAATCTTGATAGGTTATAAAGAAGAAGAATTTGAAGACAGGGGTGTAGTTCATCACTAGATGTTATCACAATTACAATTTTTTTCAATTTATACAATACAAAATATCTCTGACCAGCGAGGTGTAATCCGACGTTACGGTATACTTTATACAACCTTAACGCGATAAAACTCCGGTGAATATTTTTCCAATACTCACAATGACGGAAGTTCTATACCCACTTCCATGAAAGGCTACAAACGGGATGACGTTTTCTTGGCTTCTTTTACAAACGATTTCAAAGGTAATTTTGTGTGTTATTATTTTTTTATATATTTTGTTGAGATATTGATAGAAATATCTTTATGCCATTCCCAATACTGGGAATACAACAATTATGGCACCTGCTCGTTTGCCTCCCTCTTCTATAAAAAAAGCTTCTTAAATGCTAAAGCAGGATAACCATCTCAAAAACAAACAAACCACAATTTAAAAAATCGACTACAGTGTGTAAAGGACTAAGAGTCTAGTACTGCGATCGCCAATCCCCTTGCCGAGCGTGGCGATTATGCAAAACCAATCTTACGAGAGAGGCCCAAGTTCTGCAATGGACTTTAACAGCCATTGTGTAGTTAAATATGGAAAATGTTACTTATTATGTATAGTTTTGAACCGTTTGAGTTATAGGAACTATCTCCGTGTATATTATCTTCGAGGCGATTAATTCTCCTGCCGGTGCCGTCACAATATGATACTGTAAGTAATGGCTTTGTTAGCAAGTCGGTTAAGTGACAAAGAAAAATCTTCCTGTTAGATAAATGGTCAACGTTATATTGGATGGTTCTATTTTCATACTACATCTTAATTTAAGTAAAACTATTATTTACACAGATATTTCGTTGTATTTAGTTTTGTAATTTCCCTACGTCAAAACAAATCATTTATTTATCGAAATAAAATAAAAATAATTCGAAATTTTTCGAAATAATTATCACGGTAGCAGAGTGATCGGATGATCAGAATTCGAGTTAAGAGACCCGAGCTCGATCCTCAAGGTTACCAGTGAGTTGTTTGAAAAACTTATGCACGATTGATATCGTTAGGTTGGACACAAAGACGGCGACGGGTTCACCACTTGTTACGTTGTCCCAAAAATGTCTTCGGTGGAAGGCGGGTCAAAAGGACTTAATTGTATAGACCTCTGTCTACCCCTGTATAAGGATTAGCGTGAAGATATTTATTTTTATTTATCGAAATAAGAATACACATTCGTTTATCGATAGTTTTTAATATGCCACCGTTTCATAATGAGGTTCCTCTAGCGGAGAAGAAACAGCGGAAAGAAACACCGAAGGTTTTTTCAATGTGATGTGATTTTACTAGGAATAGCTTGAAAGCGATCACTTGCTTGAAAGCGATCGTGTGTAGTATTCGCGTAAGTACAAGAAATTATTACTAAATTAAAGAGTATATTTATATTAATACTAGCTGACCCCGCAAACGTTGTTTTGCCATATAAAAAAATAGGGGTTGATCGTAGAAGGGTAAAAATTTAGGGTTGTATGTATTTTAATGCCACATTTTTGTCCAAAAATTAAAAAATGTTAAAGGTGAACAACCCTTCACTTAGGGGTTTGATAAGTAGATATATATATATATATATATATATATATATATATATATATATATATATATATATATATATATATATATATATATATATATATATATATATATATATATATATATATATATATATATATATATATATATATATATATATATATATATATATATATATATATATATATATATATATATATATATATATATATATATATATATATATATATTAATATATAATGCTTTAAAATCAATAAAAAATTGTGCAATAAATTATTTGGCGTTATCTTATTGATATGTCTTAACTGAAACGTCAGGAATATCAAGCTGTTCTTTGCAAAAAGTTACAGGAGATGACGCCGATGCCTAAAACTTCCAACAGTAATGATTTAAAATTACAACTGATGCGTGTAAAGGCTCGGTGGCTCAGAGGTAAGAGCGTTACAACGGTTCAGCAAAAGTCGCTGGTTCGAATCTCGTGAGTGTCAGTTGAAATTTAAAAAAAATTCTCATTAATTTTCAAAATGTTATGCTTTAAAATCAATTAAAAAATATTACGTAACAAGAAATTATTGTACTATCTTAGTTACTTTTTTAGTGTCTTTATAGTCCATTAGGCCTATAAAAGTTCACTACAGGATATAGATCTCTCTCGAGGAACTTCATTTTAATCAGGAGTTTTTCAAGAATGGTTTTCCGCCTTGTATTGATAGCTTTTGATATTTTAAAGCTTCTTTAGTTTGACATTTTTTCCTTTTGCTGACTTTGACTTTAACCACGGGTAATGGGCATCCTGAGGTGTTACCGCTACTACAACAACCGGTTCCATAAGTGATGCGCACCGCCGCTCCTGAGTTGGCCTGATCGTAGATCCGTGCCCAAGTGATAATATATAATTTGTAAATTATAGTGAATCAATAGTCTGACATTCATCCAAAGATAGTTTTAGTACCTGCAACCTATTGGTGGCTTGAAGGAGTATCAGAAACAATAGGTTTTATTTTTATTTTCACTTTACCGAACAAAAATCTTAATCGCTTTGATAGTAAAGTGTAAAACTTACAAAAAATGTCTTCACGGCATTCACAATACAAGAGTAGACAGAGGTCTAAAGAAGATAAATTACATAAGTTTTGAACTTTGGTACGAGCTTACGGAATCAAATGAGGGTCTCTTAGCACGAATTCCGATAAACCACTCGGTGAATTTATCACTGTTTTAATAAAAACAGCGCATCAGTAGTTACGCAAAGTCACTTTTCTGTTGGATTTGAATAATTCACCATAATTGAAAATACAAGTATTGCCTTTAAAGTGCTATAGTCTACCGACAGGTATTAGAATAACCATCTCGTAAAATAGCTGAACAAACTTCGCAGCGTGTTTGCTGCAAAGGGTATCTGAATTTCGTGTCTATCATGTACATATATATTTTATATAGTAAGGGTTATGCGTCGTTGCATATTAGTTACAGAGCAGTCAACAGGTTTATCAAACGTGACCTACATTCAACAACCCTATTCGTTCGATACCTCCCACCGGCTTACATCGCTCCAACGCCAATGAAATTAACTCACAAACTGTAAATATGAGGTTAACGGCAGTACTTGTTAAAACGGTAGTGTTAACAAGCGTTACCAGCCTGCCACATACATACACACACACACATATAGGATATTAACTTGTCTCGGGGTTTATCATAATCGCCTTGACCAGCTGCTTGGAGAGTAACCGACACCCTGCACCAAAGATGCTTCTGCACTTTGACGTCTCGATAGCCTAGTGAGTACCCTTGCATTCGAAGCTGAGTTGCGGGTTCGAGTCCCGCTGAGGGCAAACATTTGTGCGCATATTAATGCCCATTTTATGCCTGAATATTAATGCCCAGACAATTAAGGTACTCAAGTAGATAAAAGTGTATATGTACATATAAATATTAATTTATCTAAATATATATTTATGTAAATACATAATAATACGAGTCACGATAATCGAGTGGTTGGCTCGCCAGAATTCGAGTCAAGACACCCGAGTTCGATACACAAGGCCAATGGGTTTTTTCAAAAATGTTTATGTCCAATTTATATCGTGGGCTTGGACAATAAGACTGCGACAGGCTCACGTTGTCCCAAAAAAATGTCTTCGGTGGAAGGTGGGTGGAAAGGACTTAATTGTGTAGACCTCTGTCCACACTTGTATTGATAATGACTTAAAGATAAATATATAAACTTTATAAACTTAACTTTATATCACTTTGGCTTGGACACTACGACGTCGAACTTCCCACCTGTCACTTTCTGTGAAATATACTTCAGACAAGTTAGAAAGAACTTTATTGTCTAGATCTCTGTCTACCATAGTATTGCAAAAATATAAATATAAGAAACAAAAACTTCCTTTTTTTAAATATGCTTTTATATAAGAATTTTCAAGTTTTCTTCTAGAAAATGAAATTCACGATAGTCACGATTGTCACAAAAGTCACGATAGCCGAGTTGTTGGGTGGTCGGAATTTCGAGTCGAGAGACCCGAGTTCGATCCCCAGGTGGCAGTACCAATGAGTTTTTCAAAAACTTATGTACGAATTTCATCGTTGGCTTGGACATAAAGACGGCGACGGGTTTTTCGGTGGAAGGTGAGTCAAAGGGACTTAATTGTCTTAATTGTCTACCCCTGTATTGGGAATTGCGTGAAGATGTTTGTTTTTTAAATGAAATTATAGTAATTGCTTTTAACACCTTGATTCATTTCCATTTTATATCTACCGAAAATGGTTAACCAGAAAAAGGTACGCATAATATTTGCATATTTGAAAGTCCGCAGTTCAAGAGGGGTTTGGGTTAGAACCCGCTAGAGGCAAACACATGTGTGATGAATATGACTGCTACAAACAGTAAACACGTGTCATGAATGTTTCATAAAAATAGTTATTTATCTAAATACGTATCTATGCAAGTAGAAATTGCGTGTAGACGTAAAATATTAATATATAAACGTAAAATATAAATATTAATAAAATATTATATTCCTAACTGAAAAATCAGGAAATCAAGCTGTCATATGCAAAAAGTGACAGTAGATGACGCCGATGCCTAAAACTTCCAACAGTAATGATTTAAAATTCCAACTGATGCGTTTAAAGACACGGTAGCTCACAGGTAAGAGCGTTGCCACTGTGCGGCAAAAGTAGCTGGTTCGAATCCCGTAGCCCGTGTCAGTTGAAATTTAAAAAAAAGTTCTCATTAATTTTCAAAACGTTCAGCATAAATTATGCTTTAAATCAATAAAAAAATTTTGCGTAACAAGAAATTATTGTCTATCTTTGTTACTTTTTTAGTGTCTATTACTTACTTCTTTAGTATTGGGCCTATAAAAGTTCACTACAGGATATAGACCGCTCAAGAGGAACTTCATTTTAATCAGGCATTTTCAAGAAAGGTTTTACGCCGTGTATCAATAGCTTTTGCAATTTTAAGGCTTTTTTAGTTTGACATTTTTTCCTTTTGCTGACTTTGACTTTAACCACGGGTAATGGGCATCCTGAGGTGTTACCGCTACTACAACAACCGGTTCCATAAGTGATGCGCACCGCCGCTCCTGAGTCGGCCTGATCGTAGATCCGTGCCCAAGTGATAATATATAATTTGTAAGTTATAGCTAATAAATAGTCTGACATTCATCCAAAGATGGTTTTAGTACCTGCAACCTATTGGTGGCTTGAAGGAGTATCAGAAACAATAGGTTTTATTTTTATTTTCACTTCACCGAACAAAAATTCAAGCTCATCTACATTATCTTAATCGCTTAATTCAAGCTCATCTACATTATCTTAATCGCTTAATCTTAATCGCTTTGATAGTAAAACTTAAAAAAATATCTTCATGCCATTCACAATAAAAGAGTAGACAGAAGTCTAAACAAGATAAATTACAATTACATAAGTTTTGAACTTTGTAACTGGTACGAGCTTACGGAATCGAATGAGGGTCTCTTAACACGAATTCAGATCATTCAACCACTCGGTGAATTTATCATTGTTGTAATAAAAATAGCGCATCAGCAGTTACGCAAGGTCACTTTTCTATTGGATTTGAATAATTAACCATAATTGCGGGCAGCAGTATGTTTGCTGCAAAGGGTATCTGAATTACGTATCTGTCCTGTACATATATATTTTATATAGTAAGGGTTATGCGTCGTTGCATATTAGTTACAGAGCAGTCAACAGGTTTATCAAACGTGACCTACATTCAACAACCCTATTCGTACGATACCTCCCACCAGCTTACATCGCTCCAACGCCTATGAATTTAACTCATAAACTGTAAATAAGAGGTTATCGGTAATGCTTGTTAAAACGGTAGTGTTAACAAGCGTTACCAGCTCACACATACATACACACACAAACATATAGGATATTAACTTGTCTCGGGGTTTATCATAATCGCCTTGACCAGCTGCTTGGAGAGTAACAGACAACCTGCACCAAAGATGCTTCTACACTTTGACGACTCGATAGCCTAGTGAGTACCCTAGCATTCGAAGCTGAGTTGCGGGTTCGAGTCCCGCTGAGGGCAAACATTTGTGCGCATATTAATGCCCATTTTATGCCTGAATATTAATGCCCAGACAATTAAGGTACTCAAGTAGATAAAAGTGTATATGTACATATAAATATTAATTTATCTAAATATATATTTATGTAAATACATAATAATATGAGTCACGATAATCGAGTGGTTGGCTCGCCAGAATTCGAGTCAAGACACCCGAGTTCGATACACAAGGCCAATGGGTTTTTTCAAAAATGTTTATGTCCAATTTATATCGTGAGCTTGGACAATAAGACTGCGACAGGCTCACGTTGTCCCAAAAAAATTTCTTTGGTGGAAGGTGGGTGGAAAGGACTTAATTGTGTAGACCTCTGTTCACACTTGTATTGCTAATGACTATATATAAAGATAAATATATAAACTTAATAAACTTAACTTTATATCACTTTGGCTTGGACACTAAGACGGCGAACTTCCCACCTGTCACTTTCTGTGAAATATACTTCAGACAGGTTAGAAAGAACTTTGTTGTCTAGATCTCTGTCTACCATCTAGTATTGCAAAAATATAAATATAAGAAACAAAAACTTCCTTTTTTTAAATATGCTTTTATATAAGAATTTTCAAGTTTTCTTCTACAAAATGAAATTCACGATAGTCACGATAGTCACAAAAGTCACGATAGCCGAGTTGTTGGGTGGTCGGAATTTCGAGTCGAGAGACCCGAGTTCGATCCCCAGGTGGCAGTACCAATGAGTTTTTCAAAAACTTATGTACGAATTTCATCGGTGGCTTGGACATAAAGACGGCGACGGGTTTTTCGGTGGAAGGTGGGTCAAAGGGACTTAATTGTCTTAATTGTCTACCCCTGTATTGGGAATTGCGTGAAGATGTTTTTTTTAAAATGAAATTATAGTAATTGCTTTTAACACCTTGATTCATTTCCATTTTATATCTACCGAAAATGGTTAACCAGAAAAAGGTACGCATAATATTTGCATATTTGAAAGTCCGCAGTTCAAGAGGGGTTTGGGTTAGAACCCGCTAGAGGCAAACACATGTGTGATGAATATGACTGCTACAAACAGTAAACACGAGTCATGGATGTTTCATAAAAATTGTAAGTTATCTAAATACGTATCTATGCAAGTAGAAATTGCGTGTAGACATAAAATAAAGTATAAGAAAAAATTTACTTAGTGAAACATTTGATATCTGTGAAAAATAGCATTAACGGGTATTGAATAAGCAGAAAGACACAAATCTGAACAAAAACATCTGCTGAAGAAAATAAACAAGAAAATAAAACATTACAGTAAGCTTTCATCGGAACAAATGATACCTATTTTGTGGGTAGCTTGCTGTAAGCTTAGCGAATTGTTTTACAGTACTTTGTGCAAAGGTTTCATTGTTAGGGAACTCATTGTTTGTTATGTTTTTATAAATTATATTTAAATCTTAATTAACAGAGTATTATTGAATTTAATCTTTTTGATGTTAATTAACAAACGTCTTGCTAAAGTTCACTGCAGGATATAAGCTTCTTTCATCAGGAGAATTAGCTGTAATCGTCTCGCTTGTCTAGCTGATTTGCCAGCCTCTCACTTTCACACTGATACCCGGCACTCAAAAGAAGTGATGAATAATGGAGACTAGGAATGAATTATATAATTCGTACTGCGTCAAGTGTGTACGCAGAGATAAAATCATCAGGCACGGCGTGCACCACGTAAAGTTTTGCGATCGGTGGGGCGATGGGTTGTGGTGGGTTGGCCCATCGCCGATCTATTTAATTTTTGTCTGCCATTTTTCGAGATGTTTCTTCCGCCATCTGTCGGGAGTTATACCTACCTTCTTGGCTTTTCTCTTAGTTGCCTTTTACAACACATAATCACATGGAAAATACGTTATTTATTACAGTTTATTATTTGGGGACGATCTCCATGGACGAGTAAGACACCGGTTCTCATGGTGTCGCTAGCTCTGAAAACTACTTTTCTATAATGTCTCTGGCCTTTAGTGGTACCTTCGATGTATGAGATTCCATAACATAAGTGCTTTAGTTACTTTGGGAACAGAGCAATATATATGATGTGCTCTCTTACTAAATAAATTAATATCTTTACGCAATTCCCAATACAGGGGTAGACCGAGGTCTGGTCTAGACAATTAATTCCCTTCGACCTAACTTCCACCGAAGATATTTTTGGAACAACGAGACAGGTGGTGAGCCCATCGCCGTCTTATGTCCAAGATGTGGCGGACTTAACAATACATTTTTATGTAAATATATAATTTCATAAAGTAACATAATATTTTTTGTTTGCTTTAAATTTCTTTCTATGTGATGTGTGACTAAATATTCTTTGGTAAAAAAAACGCATCTTACTCTTCATTCTTTCACCTTCTGACTGATGTGTAAGGTTTTTCAGTGTAATTAATATATGTATATGACTTTATATGATAACAATTAGTTTTATTTTACGAAGACTGAAGACATATAACACATTGACACCTACAAATCCAACGATATAATTCGTACATGAGTTTTTGAAAAACCTATTGGTACGATCCTGCGACCTGGTGATCGAACCCGGGTCTCTTGACTCGATATTCCGACCACCTAACGTGTACGTTGTATTGTGTGCGACGTTGTATTGTTATTGTATTTATTTTGTATATTGTAGTTAAAAAAAATTAAAGAGGCATTTCGTTATTATGCAATATTTATTGATATTTAAAGCATGTAAGTCATGCTGTGCTTTTTATTAATATATGAACGAAACAAATTGCTCAATGAACGTCTTTATGCATAATTCTTCATACATTGGCTTGGTACCCGAGTACTTTTTAACCTTCCTCTTTTTGCTTACATTTATATATTTCTCATTTATTTAATGTATTTCATTATAAAAACTAATTTTCAAATCCATTGAATACATTATAATAATTATCCTTTATTTTAATGACATATAAATATTAGTGAAAAACGTTGCAATAGCTACAATTATAAACAGACGCAGTTGGCTGTAAACACTGACGCCGAACGATAACAGTGTTTTGGACGCCCGACATTAGCTTAACAAAGTGATCTATTATTACAGCGTTACAATGCCTGCGTTTTAACCGTTTAAAAATGTGTTTATTTTATGTCATTATTTCAAAATTAAAAAGTAAAAACAAAGTAAAAAGTAAAAAGTTAAAGTCCACTGCACGACATTGGTCTCTCCCACTGAGAGTATTTGCCGTAATCGCCACGCTTGGCAAGCGGATTAGCGATCGCAGTACCAGACCACTAGCACCTCGACGCTACTGCCCATTTTCGGTCCGATAATTTTGGTCTTATATAGTTATGGATGGTTATTCCGGCGGCCAGCTATCGGTTGCCATAACGATATTCAAGGCTGTTTCCCCAAGTCGCCTCTTACGACATCCTCGGGAAAAAAGTGAGTGGTAATATTTTTACGCCGTTACCACACGGAACACGGAAGAAACAATATGAATATACCATAATACGAGATGTAAGAAATAAGACGATTATAAATAATAACAGGGCGATGAGTTTATTAAAAAAGAAAATTAAAGTAAAAAGATTCAACTCTGTTCAGTATAAAATTTCTGTTAAAGAAAAACACAGCTCAAGTTAACATTAAGTATATTCTAAGTGGAAAATTCTCTCTCGCGATCCACTTGATATGATTTATTAGGCAAAGTTGAGCTTAGTCTGGCTTTGTTTGAGAAGTTGTTTAGTTTTACAGAAAAATATAAATGTGCTACATTACATTATACATACCGAAAAAATTGCAGTCACGATTACCGAGTGGTTGGGAGGTCGAAATTTCGAGTCAAGAGTGACAGGCTCGTACCAACGAACATATTAAGAACGTAAAGACTTTATTATCTAGACCTCTGACTGACCTAGTACAGGGAACGAGTAAGAAAAAATAAAGTTTAGTTTTAAATATGAGCATGTCCATGCATTTCCATACTAGGTTAATTACATAGGACGCGTTTACTGTACAGACACTACTATTTAATAAGGTTTGTACGTCGGAACATAGCAGTTAAGAAGCAATCAACAGGTTTATTGAAAGGATGTAAAGTCATCCTTTGGTTTAATCTAGGAAGCGTCGCGTAGTATGGGTGGAAATTTCAGATAATCTTGCACTGTTTTATTTCACTTAAAAATGTTTATGTTATTTTTTCCATTTCAATCGATATAAAATAATGAAATCCTGTGTTGCTTTATGCAATTATAAACTGCTCGTGACTGAGTCCGAGGATTATATTTTCCTTCCTTTTATTCCCCGATGTAGACTGGTAATACAATAAGTCTGTAAAGCCCAATTATGTTTCTGATCTCTCCCACAGGAATCGTAAATTTTAGGCAGAAATATTATCCTATGACAGACAACGACAGAAATAATTTATTTATTTAAGCTTTATTTGCACACATAAAAAGTGTACAAAACGGCGGACTAATAATCGGAGAATAATCTGTTTTCTGATTGGCATACTTTTTATAATAATATGTAAATATTTGTGTTGGTATTTTTAATAGTAATATATAAATATTTTTACAATAATTTGAAATCACGATAGTCGAGTTGTTGAACGATCGAAATTCATGTCTAGACTCGGGTCGAGTTTGATCCCTAAGGCACGTAACAATGGGTTTTTTCAAAAAAGCTGATTTTGTAAATTGACCTGTTCGGGAATCCAACACAGGACCTTAGAGCCGGCAACATCAGGCCGTTAGGCAATGTTGGTCGGTCAGATAATCGTAATTCTGTAAAACTATCTGTGCGCCAATTCGAATTAAATTCGTTCTTTCGTTTACGTGATTATATAATAATAATATCTTCACGGATTTCCCACTATAAGAGTAGACAGAGGTCTTGACAATTACGCCATTGCGACCCACCTTCCACCGGAGATACTTTTTGGGACAACGTGACAGGTGGTGAGCCCGTCGCGTCTTCTTGTCCGAGCCAACAATATAAATCGTACATAAGTTTTTGAAAAATTCCATAGGTACAAGCCTGCCACCTGTCAACCAAACTCGGGTCTCTTAACTTGAATTCCGATCACCTAACCGCTCAGCTATCGTGATTTTAACATGATAATTTGTAATGAAAAAGATAATTACGGAATTTATCATCTTTTATACACGTGTAGCTAATAGAAATCGTTATGTACTCGGTTTTATGCGAGGAAAGAAATTAATTCAACAACATAAAGTACAATTTCTGTGTTTAATATTAATACTCTTGATTTTACCTTACATCTCAGAAAAGCGAGATTTTCTTAACTACGAATAATTTACGCCTCCGTAGAAACCATAGAGAAGACTCGAAGCCATGTTTCATTTTTTACTTCATAAATAATAAACTCAAAGGAGGAAAATAAATTAACTTTATATTGGAGTATAATGAACTCTCCAAATGTACGCAGTAGCTTTTTTCGAGTCCAAAATAATAAATATAGTTCAACTTTTTATAACATATACTATACATATATAGTATATTTATAAACATAAATATATGTCCCTGTCTGTCCAAAATAATATAATAGTCAGAACAAAATGGGAATATTTGGGGAAATCAAAAGATTTCGGTGTGGCGGAGACACAAAATACCACCAATCTTCCCGTGGGCATCTTAATAAGTGGCTAACCCATTAAAATGTCAACAGAACAGATGGCGGAATAACATCTCGAAAAATATTAGACTCAATAGTGTCCCTGCCTTCAAAGGTAAAGGTTCTAGGTTCGAATCCAGGTATACAATCACCAAATCCTTGTGTGTTGAACATGAATCTTTCTTCTATCATGGATGTTTTACGTATATGTTTCTACGTATTATATCTATGTGTACCTTACACTATATCTATGTCAGTATACTGTATCTTTTCCAACCTTAAGATGGCGATAAGCTTAACACGTATTACATTGTCCCGAATAAGTATCGGGGAAAGGAAGGTAGATAGGAAGGACTTAAATGAAGGTTATCCATCGCCACCGCAATTGCCAAACGTTTTGTCAATCGTTACGATTAAATCACAAGCTGTTTATAATAATAAATAATAAAAATAAATAAATATCTTCTCGCAATTCCCAATACAGGGGTAGACAGAGGTCAAGTCTAGACAATTAAGTCCCTTTGACCTATCTTCCACCGAAGATATTTTTGGGACAACGTAAGAGGTGGAGAGCTCGTCTTCATGCCTTGGGCATGAAGATGGCGACCGACATGGGCCAACGATATAATTCGTACATAAGTTTTTGTAAAACCCATTGGTACGAGCCTGTCACCTGGGGATCGAACTCGGATCTCTTGACTCGAAATTTCGACCTCCCAACCACTCGGCTATCGTGACTGTTATATAGCTATTTATAAAATAGCCTGATAAGCGTTAAATAAAATAATAAATACATACATAGATAGGAACAACGTCACATGTTGATCTGATCCCGAAGTAAGCGGGTTAAGCATTTGTATTATGAAATCAGAAACAACGAAGGTACCAAGAACACATAAAACGAAGGAAGCAAAAAAGCGTTATTTATGTTAAAGTATTGTAGTCTATTATATTGTTTTGTGTTTGTCTATTATAATTATTTTATCAACGATTAATCTAATTAAAAGTTTCTTACTTCGTTGTGTTTATCGCTCGATCAGTTGAAGTTAGTCCTTTAGCTATCATTTTGTTAAACGTTATCTTTTAATAACTAGTTATCTATTTAAAATTGAGCCAGAGTACTTTTTTAATTAAGTGTAGGTGTTTGGGTACTGTAAATTACAGACAAATATATAAATCATAATCATAATACAGGGGTAGACAGAGGTAGGCACCTATGACATTTTGTGGGACAAAGTGACAGGTGGTGAGCCCGAACTATATAAATCATACATAAGTTTTTTGGTAAGATCCCATTAGTACGGGATAGACAGAGGTCTAGACAATTAGGTCCTTTCAACCCGCCTTTTATCAATGACATTTTTTGACAACGTGGTCACAAGTATCCTTAATCCATAAAATAACGCCTATGGTCAGTCAATCAAAGAGACATAGACTATAAAGTGACACATAAAAACGGATATTGCCTTCTGGTTCCTCAGTATCATATAATTCTGATCACGATTGTACATAAAACGTAGTAATTTATTGAAGATTCCGTAGTGGGTAGTGATATATTCATTTAAATACACAAGTACTTGTATGTACGTATGTATATACGTACATACAAATATACATACATAGGGTTCACATCACATATATTGCTCTGACCCCAAAGCAAGCAGCTTAAGCACGTGTATTATGGAATCAGAAACAACAAAGGTATAACAAACACCCAGACGCGAGAAAATGTAGAAAAAGTGTTTTTTTTTTTTGTATTTTGAACCTGGGACCTCAGAGCAGGCGACACAATGTAAACCGATGTGTACACCGTCCATGGTAAGAACCGTAACCATGGTACACCGTCCAATGCAGGGGATAGTCCTCATCCGTAAGGGATTTCGATTTACAAAGATTTTTTTCAGTCGCCTCTTGCGACACTCACTAGCAGCGGAGATGATACAGCACGACAAAACTATATTTCTATATATATGTTTAATTGCGTTCGTCAGTGGGTCGCGTGTTTCACTAACACACAATGCAAATATCAGCATTAAATATTAAGCATTTGGAGCGTGCTGCGAATTGATTCGAGTTCAGACTGGCGTGTGACTACTTTAAATAGTGATTTAATTGTGCGTTGGGCACTGGATCAAAAATGCAATATAATAGATATTTAAATATATCTTCATGCCATTCCCAATACAGGGGCAGACACTGGCCTAGGCAATTAATTCCGTTCCACCGAAGACTTTTTTGGGACAGCGTGACAGGTAAATAGTACAAAATTTTTGCAAAAAAAAAACACATTGGTCTCGTACCAATGCCACCCTGCCACCCGAAGATCTAACTCGGTCTTGACCCAAATTACGATTTTCATTACTCGAATTCAAGTTGACTTGTACTTATGGAACGTCTTTATAGACGGCGAAAGGCTTACCACTTGTCACGTGAACTTAATTGTCTCGCCCTCTGTCTGCCCCAGTATTGGAAATGGTCTGATGATACTTTTTTATATGTAAAGTATAAAGCTATGAAGCATTCCATCTAAATCCTCGTTTGTATAGCCGCAAATATTACCTCCTTCATTTAATGTTAGGAGAGGATGGATATCATCACGTTAACAGTTATTTGGTGTTTCATCCGATTACAATTAGCCATTTTTGTTTATCTGTTGCTATAAAAATAAACAATACTGATCTTAAGGAAAAAAGTTAAGATATTTTTGTTAAGTAAAAAAAGTTAAGAGTTAAGAGTTTTATCATAAAAGTTATCTTGTTTAAAAGAAAAACTTTCACTCGCTTTATCATACGCGTGTTTATAGAAAAACTTTTAATTAACCACCTTTTTTACTTTGTTCACGTGTATCATACGGAATTCCGCTAATTACGTGTAGTATATAAGAATATTACATTATATTTACTTACCCCATAAACACATAAAGGGCCAAGAAATACATAGATAGGTACATCACGTACTAAAGCACTTATGTTATAGAATCGGAAACAACGGAAGTACCACAAACACCTCGGTATATGCAGAAAAAGTGCCGGGAAATGATGACGGAACCTCTAAGCCTGTGAGTCCTTCTAAACCGGTGTGTACACAACTCGTCACGGGGATGTTAAATACTTCAGTGGTCAGCGGTTTAGAAATTGCGGTCTTTTCTGCAAACTTTTATTAAACTCTTTATTCTTCTACTCGTTATATTATTCTTAATTAATTATTGTAGAGATGTTAAAATAAAATTACCATCACTATATTTATATATTGTCACACCTGTATTGGGATACATGGGTAGACAGAGGTCTCGACAATAAGTCCTTTTGACCCCCCATACGTTGACATTGTGGACCGTGTCTTTGAGACAATGTTACAGGTGATGTCATCGCCGTCTTTATGTCCAAGCCAACGATATAAATCGTACATAATTTTTTAAAAATACATTGGTCGATCGACGAGCCTTGAGCTACGAACTCGGGTCTCCTGACTCAAATTCCGATCACCCAACCACTCGGCTATCGTGACAATCCGTCCACAGAGAAGATGAGCACCACCCTTCCTCCCACAGATGCGTGCACTAACACTGCAGAATGCACCACCACCACTAAACTTGACACCACTTATTTATTTATTTGTTTAAGAGTTTGTCTTAATTGAATGATACAGGTGAAATTTCTGCAAGTAGGATGAAGATCATTTCAATTTTAATGTAAAACATATTCTCGACATTATAGTATATATACAATAATACGAAAGAAAGAAGTAGGCGTATATGCTTTTCTACCCATACGAAGAGAATCGAATATAAATATTATACAAAAGAGTCCTTATTCAGCGTAAGCGTTATTTTACTTTCTAAAGAAAACCTATTAGGTTCATTTGGAAATAATTTTTAATATTGCGACCTAACAGCCTAGTTGGTTACCTGCTTTCGAAGTTAAAGATTCCTAATTCGTATCCTACTAATGGATAAAATATGTGGTGAATATCAATATTTTAATAAAGTTTATATGTATAAGTTTATACGTATAGTGTAAATAGCACAGACAAAGATATGAGTTTTGATGCTATGTTCATATATATTATTATATTACTCTAACGTGATAAAGCCAAAGTAAATTGTAAGTCCTTTAAAAGTTTCTTACAATGGTTTGAATTCCTCGCTTAATGTCGGACTAAATATTCCAAAAACTACTTTGAACGAATGCGGTCTTAACTTGGGCAGGTAGAAATTCTAATCGCATTCAGGCGTATTACTTAGGTTACTTCTTTTTAAATTATTTAATAAGATTAATAAGAGAGACTTCGGGAGATATGAGTAAAAATGGCTAAAACCATATCAAATCAGTGTAGTTTCGGCCCTATCGGAGGTCCTCCACCAGGATGGATATCTCCCCCTGTGATAAGACGACAGAAAATAGAAATACCAGTCCCGAACTTATGTTAAAAACTAACTAAAATGTTTCACCAAAAGTGCTCTGTATGGTGTTTTATGATATAAAAATTTAATATGATACTTTTTCAATATTAGTTTCATTCGAGCGCTCAATTTAATACCGTATAATTCGGGTGCAGAGGTTTCTATCATTTGTAATAATAATAAATAAATACGAACATAGACATGGACAACATCACGTCCACTGTTCTGATCCCTACTAATATGCTAGAGCCACAAACACCCAGAGACGAGACAATGAAGATTAATTAGTTTAACCAGGCAACAAACCCGGCACTTCAGACCTGGCAACATTATGAAAACTGGTGTGTGTGTGCTACTTTTCAGAGCAGCTCGGCTGGAGTAGCAGCTATGACTAAACCCCTCATGTGAGATGATATTTATAATATTATATGATACAACTTCTTCACGCACAATCCATGACGAGGTAACCAAATAGAAAAGATCGTCAAGTGTCACGATTCTTACTTCTTTCACATCATTTTCGTCATGCACTCAGATCTTGGTATCACATTGTCTTTGAAAGATTGTCTCGACCTGTCTCTATCCTACTTGTTGGTCAACTTTCGCGATGTATATTTTCAACACCATTCTCATCCACCATGTTTATTCCTTCGAAGATTTGGGGTTAGAGATATAGGGAAGGTAAGGTTCTCTTTATTTTCAATAGAACTAGGTAACGCCGCACAAGTTGCGAAGACATCGCATTTCTACTGAATTCAGACTGATTTTACGCTACTTCGACTTTTTGGCTTTCATTCCAAGAAGTCTAATAGCCTATGAATAGTGGAATTTAAAAAGGCTGTAAAAAGGAATGCTAAAGAATATCAGACAAAGTAATTTAATAAGAGAAAGGCGGTGAAAATGATGATGCTATAGCGTGTATCGGCGTTAGAATCTACCACCCCTCAATATATCAAAAATAATTTATCCACGAGAAGCCTTCGCCAGTTGTCAGAGAAAAATCTTGAAAGTAGCATTGTTCCAACAGATGGCAGGATAAACATGTCGAATAAGTCATACTAAAGTTAAGCAAAATGATGGGCCGCAGCATCTAGTCTACACCTCACTTTATCCTACAACTTACTTACTTGCCTTCACACACAGTCCTTGACGGGGTAACCAATGAGTATAATATAAATACATATATAGATAGGGTCAACATCACATACATTACTCCGATCCCAATGTAAGATGCTAAAGCACTCACAATACATTACTCCGATCCCAAGGAATCTGAAACAACGAAGGCACCACTTTCACCCAGACCCGAGAAAATGGGAATCGAACCCGGGACCTCGAGATGGTGACGATGGTGGTGATGGTTTACGCCATTCGTCCACGGAGGTCGTCAGTATATAATATAATATCCTATAAGCTTAAAACTATGTTGTATCCTCATATATTATGAATACTATGTTAACAAGGGACTGATGTAGGCCGGAATTCTAATAAACAGGTAGCTGACCATTTACTTTAAGATAGTAATATAATATAGTAACAAAATGCATAACGTTAAGTAGAAAAGTTACAAACATGCAATTTTAAAACTACTTTTGTTATAAGTATTTTAGAACGAGAAACTACGAGTATGTTTAATTCTTACTTAAAATAAAACACTGGAGAGTGAAAAGTTTTACAACTTTATAGTTAAAGTGCATTAAAAATTGTATTACTGATGTTAAAGCAGCTATATTCAAGCAGTTTAATCGGAATCAAACTAGCGTATACTAAGTGTAAGAAAATAACATTTTCACGAAAATTCATAACATAATCACAACATATCGTCTCGATGATCATGAACTTCAGTCAAAATCATCAATACAAGACCTAAGAGTGACAATCGATGAAAAAGTGTTATTTAATGTACATATCGAAAATATATATAATAAAGCTCAACAAATTCATGGGTTTATACTTCGCATAAGTAAAAACTTCCGAAAATTTAAAACATTCCTATTATTATATCAATCATTAGTTCGATCACATCTTGAATACGCTTCTGTAGTTTGGAACCCTAAATATGTAGTTTATAATAACCAAATCGAAAAACTTTCCGAAAAATTATTTAAAGCGATTTATTACCGATTAAAACTTACGCCATTATCCTACCACAATATTTTACATGAACATAATCAGTTATTTCTAACATCAAGGCGAAGCCTCGCGGATGAACTTCTACTATTCAATATCTGTAATAATATGTACAACTGTTCAGATCCGGTTGACGAAGTTTGTTGTTTGGTGCCCCGCAACATAATATCGCGACGTCCTTCTAAACTCTTTTATATACCTACCTCGCGAACTAATTTCGGTCTTAGAGCACCTATACGTAAAATTACTTGTGGAGGTAAACTAACGTTATCATTATTATGTTAAAATTATTGTTATTTTAGTTTATCGCCGTTGTTTGTCCTTTAAATAAATAAAAAAATAAAAATCTGAATCAGGAGACCCGTGTTCGATACCCAGACGAAGGCAGAAGGAGGAAACATACCTATTATTAAATACGTACATTTTTTCGAAACTTATACAATACAATTTTCTTGTGGCTTTGGTTTAGAGATTAAGGTGATGATAGACTCGCCACTTTTCACATTTTCCTAAATAAACTCCAATCAAATTTCGGTCGATAGCACTAAATTATCTCAGCCTCTGACTACCACATTTACGCACAGTATAAGGAAATTCATTATAATAAAATTAATAATAAAATAACCGTAAACAAAGTTACTGGACATAGACCACCCTAGTGAGGGACATTTGTCATCATTGCCATGCTTGGCAAACGGATTGGCGAAGTAATGGCGAATTACCAAAGCGAAGTACGGGCAAAGTACTAACCAACATTTTAGTTATTTTTTGAAATGGGGTTTAGTTTACATTGAAATGGGGATCAAACTCCGATCACCTAAATCGAATTCCCATCATCCAACCGCTTGGTCAACGTGGTATGTTATAGATTAGTACATACCCTCATTACTGACCTTCTCTAATACATGGTCATTTTAACGATTTTTAAAAAATAACCACTACTAAAGCGTAGTTAATGACCAATAAAGTCAACAAGCTCGTTTGATATTCAAATGCCACCGCATTCAGGCTCTCAATCCTGTAGAAAATTAACAGTTTAATTAAATTCCTCTATTACGTCACTTGCCCTACGTACTCTGAGCCGTGGTACTCGTATCTTATGATGTGGTATTAAAAATGTAGAAATAAAAAATACGTTAATATATAAATAAAGAGAAAGTTATGCGAAGGATTACTACAACACAAGTTATAATAATAAAGATAATTTATTTACATTAAATATTAGAAGTAGGCAACTCATGCAGAAATTGTTGAAACAATAACAGTGTAGTAGTAAAGAGGTTAGTGTTTACAGCTTTACTGGTATGTACAGTGTTACAGCTTCTTCCACCCTGAATAGTTCTTATCACAGTTCTTATTCAACAAGTAGAGTAACAATAATTAGTGAAAAAAAAAAGAAAATATAACCATAAAACAGCATTATATTACCACGTGTTTGCATGTGTTTTGTGTGTATGTGTTGGAGTGTATAAATAATAAAACCACTATTAAATTAACTATGACTGAACAATTTTCCTAGAATATTTGTAATGTATATGTTACAAATGAATCATGTCAATAATAAATATAATAATAAACCCTTTGAATAGGGTAATCGCCCCCAAATTGTTTGTAGAAAAAAATCTTACTAATGTGTTTTCATTATTACATAAAAATATTAAAAAAGAAAATGCCTCTACTTTCTTTTTCTTTCGTTTGTTTCATTACGGTGGTAAATTAAATATAAACAACGAATGTTGAGTTTCGATGAAAAATGACTTTGCAGGGTATGAGTATGGGGTACTCCAGGAAAAGTGTAGTTACCCGCTAGATCGGGTGTTCGTGACCTAGGGGTGACGTCTCCTCTAATATGCTTTTTTTTTTGATAACCGTGGAGGAAAATGCTTTACGCACGAACGTTTCCTGACCGGGAGGCCACCGAAACGAACAGTGTCGGACTCGGATCTCAGAAGAAGAAACATACCGACTAAAAACCATCCACGGGATGCTGTAGGCCCGGAGGCCTTTACAGCGTCATCTGAGGAGACCTGCGAGAACGAAGGCCCGCAGGTAAAAATGCTATCGTTAGTCGCATATTATATGGTTCTAATCAAATGAACTTTGTCTCTTAATGTGGAGATCAATTTCACTACAGTTTTTTTGATCGAAAATAATTGCTGATCCAAGGCTTTTCTCTTTAATTTCTTCGTGACCACACAACCGTGTAGTATCAGTAATATATATACATAAAGTCAGTTTACTATAAATGAAACTAGTACGACAGTCAAAATAGCTGAGTGGTCGGATGATCGGAATTCAGATCAAGACACCCGAGTTCGATCCTGAGATGCTCGTGCCAAGGAATTTTTTCAAAATTTGTGTACAATTTATATTGTAGGCTTGGACATAAAAAAGGCGACACTGTCACCTTAACCCATAAAATGCTCTCGGTGAAATTTTGGTTGAAAGGACTTAATTGTCTAGACCTCTGTCTACCACAATAACGGGAATGAACGAGGACATTTTTTTAGTACGAAAAAAATCTTTGATACATTCATATTTAAAGACAGCACCACAGCGGAACGTGTCCCACTTCCACTCTGGTCCCGACACATGCTAGCGTCGTAAAACGTGACTAAGCTCCAAGCCAATTTATGAGCCGACATTACTTATATTTCATGGGGCTGTAATATCTCTTCCGTTTAATATGTCTTGTACCAATTTTAAAAACAAAATTTTGGTGATAATTCAATTATAACTTATAGGTAATGCATTTTTATTGATTTTTAAAGCGTGTGAGGTCGTGTTGGACTTATGTTAAAATAGTATACATATCTTCACGTCATTCCCAATACAGGGTTAGGCGGAGATCTAGTCTAGACAATTATGTTCCTTCGACACACCTTTCAGCGTAGGTAATTTGGGACAACGTGACTGGTGGTGAGCCCGTCGCCGTATTTATGTCCAAGCCAACGATATGAATCGTAGATAGGTTTTGAAAAAAAACCATAGGTACGAGCCTGCCACCTGGGAATCGAACTCAGGTCTCTTGACTTGAAATTCCGACCACCCAACCACTCGGCTGTCATGACTAAAATAGTGAGAAATTTAAATATTGACTGACGGGCGGGATGCGAACATGCAATTTCTGCCATGTCTTGGCAACCCTTTTTCCTCCAACCCACCGTAACCCACACGCACGTAGCCGCGGGTTCAAATCCCGTCCGTATCTATTATTTAATTTATGTTTATCATTGATTTGATTTAAAAATAATGAATTTCTTAAAAAAAAAAGTAAACAAAAAAGTTACTAATGGGCTCGAACCCAGAGATTTAGCTGTCAGTGTTAAGGTTGTATGGAACTGATTATATTTCATTCCTACTTTTCTCCTAACTCTTGATTTACTTAATACTTTACTTGTTTAAGTATATCGACAATCGAATTTAATTAAATGTAGTTAAGTTTCCGATTTTCTCGGTTCGCCCAGACCAAAATTTCCTCATAATCTATTCATCACCTACACAAAAGTCTTTTGCAGGTATAGCTCGAAGTATATTATGACACTAAGTCAGAATCTGATCATGTAGTCGGTAAAATCTGCAAATTTTATAAGCACGACAAACAGGAAATTTGCGATTGCGTTTCATGATATAATTATCAAACACACATTAGCAGAATAGAAATAAAAAACCATAAAATTTTATAAAGTAAAAATGAAATTATTCACACCTAAAATGATGTGTGGGGAAAAGTTTTTAGTTTTATTTTTAATATTCTTTGTTTGCCATTCACATTACATTTGAAATTCAGAGGATTTATGATAATTACACGAAATACATACACACTGAAAATACGCTTGAAGACAACATAGCTTCATTGAGTGGAATTTCATGTTCACTCATAAATATTCACGAGAATAATGATGAGTTTCTTTATACTTTGACATTTGTGGATGTATTTTTGCTTTCTGTGGTATTAATATTACCAAAATTATTTTACTGCGTAGTAACAGGTTCAACATTTTCCGGCGGATATCGTTAGAGAGGACCAAAGGAAATATAAATAATAGCCCTTGTAGCCCGTTATCAAGAGCAGCAATATATAATAAAAATATAAAAAATATGTATCTTCACACCATTCCCACAGGGGTAAACAGAGGTCTAGACAATGAACGCACCTAGTTATTTTTGAGACAAAAATAGTGACAGGTGGTGAGGCCGTTGCCGTCTTTATGTCCAAGCCAACGATATAGTTCGTACATAAGTTTTAAAAAACCCATTGGTACCAGCCAGTCACCGGGGAATCGAACTCTTGATCCGAATTCCAATCAACCACTCGGCTATCTACTAACCTTTGAAACTATAATATCACTTCATACAAGAAAAATTACTCAAATTTATTTTAAATCTAATTATATCTGTCATTTAGAAGAAAACATATTGACACAACATTATTAAAAAGCATAAAGTGACTTGATATTGTATACTTAGGCTTCATTTGAGATAGTACCACACTTTTATCTATATCTACAGAGCAGTTGAACAAAATTTGTTTTCAGCCAATTCTTTCGATAACAAAAGAGTAGCCACTTACTTTGAGATGACAGCAATATGATCTACATCATATTATCTATTACATACATAAAATAATACGAGTATGTATACATAAAATATACCTTCGTCCGCATAGGGGATAACACATATGTAATTTTTTTTGTTTGAAATTGTTCCCCGGAATGCTGACAGTTCTTACTCTACTCGTTCTTACTCCCTAATCCAACGGATTAGGCATTAATTAACAATTTGTTTGTTAAAAAACTAGAAAACCAAAACAAAATAATAAATATGTGTCTATGGAGATAAATTTTAAGTATCAATTTTAGTATCTGTGCAAATATTATTACTCATAATAATTACTTTATATTACTAGCATTAGCATTTTAAATAAGAAAAAAATTTATTCTAATTTCACGCAAGTGACCTAATTTTTATCTCGTATCCCAGCTCTACTGTACTTATTAATTCCACGTGCATAACATTATCATTTTTAGCAACTTCATTTAGAAAAACGCAGTGTTGGACGACCCCCCACAAGATGGAGTGACGACCAGCAAAATGTTGCGGTGTGTCGATTAATGCAGGTGGCTGAGGACGGTTCTTTGCAGCGAGCTCTGTGGGAGACCTAAGTTCAGCAGAGGACTCTTGATAAGCTGATAAGAAGAAGACGTTACCTTTACCAAATTTTGCGAGGTATACGTAAGAATAGAAAAGAAATATTTAATTATCATGATAACATCTAATTGTTACAGAAAAACTATAGAACTAAAGTAGGTCAGTTCATTACCTCGCAGTTTCGACCTATATTATACTACTAATTAAATAAAGTGCTAGATGTTTTCGAATTGAAATGAAACGCAGAAAGGCTAGCCTCTATCTGAAAAAAAAAAAAAAAAAGAAAATTGTTCATCTCGGCGTTTACACACAGACTCTAAATGGTCGAAAAGATCAAACGTGCTGAGGCAGAAATCCCGTCGTTTTGTTGCAGAGCTGAAATAGGACGCTTTGTGATATGTTATTCTAAGTAAGTCCACGGCTTTTCAGTTGTATTGCAATGAAATTGAATATAATTGAAAATAAACATTTTTAGATACTCCATTAGAGTAGTTTAATTAATTTCTTATTTCCCGATCTCCGTGGACAAGTGGTGTAAATATCGGTTTTTATGGTGCCGCCATCTCGAGGTCTCGGGATCTGTTCCCGGTCGGGTCAATGTAGAAATACCATTTTTTCTACATCTTATTGGGTCTGGGTGTTTGTGGTGCCTTCGTTGTTTCCGATTCCCATACCTCAAGTGCTTTAGCATCTTTCATTGGGATCGGAGCAAATTATGGGATGTTGTCCCTATCTATGTATTTTTTTTCTTTGATTTTAAAGCATGAAATGCGTTTTGTTAGAAGACCGAACTACGTTTGGGTACATGACTTTTTTTGGGCATTATGACTTATATATGAGAATGAATGAATGAATGAATGAAAATACTTTTATTGTACACCACGAAATCAAAAATATTAAAAATTAAAAAATCTGTACAATATGGCGGCCATATCGCTGCATAGCTATCTCTTCCAGGCAACCAAAGGCGTTAAGAAGCTGCGTTACAGATACCTGGCAAGTGGTGCAATAATTAAGAATTATACTCGCATTTCTCAGTACCGGTATAGTCAACATTGTACATAACTTTTAGTCTCTTTCGACCATCAACTCTTCGCAGCTTATTTGTGACAACGTAAAATGTGGTAAGCTTGTCGCTTTCTTAGTCTTAATCCAGCGACACAATATACTAAGGTAAATATATGTACAGAAAATTATAGTTTTAAAATAACTAATTTACTTTTTTTTAGTTAGATACATTGCCCCTACCCATATAGAATATCCTAAAAAATATCTTAACGCCATTCCCAATGCAGAGGTCTAGACAATTAAGTCGTTTCGGCCCACCTTCCACCGAAGATAAGCATAAAAGTAGGTTGAATGCAGTGGAGATGCGATCTCTTCGTAAAATGTGCGGCCTTACCATGGCCGACCGAAAGCGAAACGAAGAGATTCGCAATATGGCAGGTTTAAAAGATCACCTTGTCACAAAAATGGATAAGGGCGTGTTTTGACGGTTTGGGCACGTTGAGCGAATGAGTGAAGACCGAATGGTGAAGAAAATATATAGCGCGAAAGTTAATAAATAAATGTGTCGAGGTAGACCGAGACTAACTTTCGAAGACCATGTGAGCAAATTGCTCGAAGAGGGAAGGTACAAGAGTACTCGGATACCTAGACGTGCATGTATGAAGAAGATGATGAATCTGAAAAAAGCGAAAGAAGTATGTAGGGATCGTGACACTTGGCGATCTGTTCTCTCTGGCTACCCCGTCAGGGATTGAGCGTGAAGATAAGTAAGTAAGTAAGTGACAGGTAGTGAACCCGTCGCCGTCTCTATGTCCAAGTCAGCGACATAATTCGTCCATCATCATCATATCAGCCGCAAGAAGTCCACTGCTGGATGTAGGCCTCCCCCAAAGATTTCCAATACGACCGGTTGTTTGCGGCCTGCATCCAGCGTCTTCCCGCGACCTTGGTCAAGTCGTCCGACCATCTAGTCGGTGGATGTCCGACGCTACGCTTGCCGGTACGTGGCCGCCATTCCAGAACCTTTCTGCCCCATCGGCCATCGGTTCTACGCGCTATGTGCCCCGCCCACTGCCACTTCAAGGAGCTAATCCGCTGGGCTATGTCGGTGACTTTAGTTCTTCTACGGATCTCATCATTCCTAATGTGATCTCGTAGAGAAACTCCGAGCATATCCTCTCCATAGCTCTTGAGCGACCTTGAGCCTTCTTATGAGGCCCATAGTAAGGGACCACGTTTCGGACCCGTAAGTCATCACTGGTAACACACATTGGTCGAAGACTTTCGACTTCAGGCACTGAGATATTTTGGACGAGAAGACACTCCGGAGCTTCCCGAACGCTGCCCAGCCGAGTCGGATTCGTCGAAAGACCTCGTCCTTGAAGCTGGAACTGTCTGCCTTGATCAACTGACCCAAGTAGACATACTGGTCAACAACTTCAAGAACTGAGCTCCCAACACATACAGGTGAAGGTGCAATATGGACATTCGACATAATCTTCGTCTTGTGCATATTCATTCTAAGACCCACCTGTTGGGAAACTTCATTTAGGTCATTGAGCATGATGTTCAAATCCTCCAGCGACTCCGCCATGACCACAATATCGTCGGCAAATCGAAGGTGATATACTCGCCATTTATATTGATGCCAAGTCTTTTCCATTCCAGGAGCTTGAAGGCATCTTCCAAAGCAGCGGTGAACAGTTTCGGAGAAATAACGTCTCCCTGTCTAACACCTCTCTGCAGTGGAATAGCCCTCGTCTTCTGCTCTTGTACTCGGACTGACATGGTGGCGTTTCTGTACAAGCACTTCAACACCTCGATATACCGATAGTCAATATGGCATCGCTGGAGAGATTGGAACACCGCCCACGTTTCGATCGAATCAAAGGCTTTTTCATAGTCCACAAACGCTAAGCATAGTGGTCGGTTATACTCTCTGGTCTTCTGTATAACCTGCCGCAGCGTATGGATGTGGTCTATGGTACTGTAGCCTTTTCGGAAACCGGCTTGTTCGGGAGGCTGGAAGGCCTCGAGCCTGTTAGTGAGACGGTTCGTAATCACCCTCGAAAACAGCTTATAGACGTGGCTTAGGAGTGTGATCGGTCTGTAGTTCTTCAAAAGGGTATTGTCGCCTTTCTTGAAGAACAGTACCACAACACCCCTATTCCACGCCTCTGGCGTCACGCCCTCGAGCAGGACGGAATTGAAGAGCTTCTGAAGGACTTTGAGTACCGGCGTTCCGCCCGCTTTCAGAAGCTCTGCTGTGATTCCATCCTCGCCCGGCGCCTTGTTATTTTTGAGCTGTTTAAGGGCAATCCTAATCTCGTGGAGGCCGATGTCCGGGATATCTTCGGTATGATGCCGAGTTAACTTGGCTCTTGGATCGTTGGCCAAGTTAACAATGGGTTTGGCTATTGAGGTATATAACTGTCCATAAAACCTCTCGATCTCTTCCAGAACCTCAGCCTTTGTCGAAGCTACGCCACCGTCCTCCTTCTTAAGCCTGGTCAATCGGCTCTGCTCAATAGACTCCATTCTTGCAAACACTTTGGAGCCTTTGTTCAGCTCTATCGTCTCCTTTATACGTTCGGTATTATAGGAGCTAATGTCATGTCGCAAGGACTTCTGGATTTGTCTATTGAGCTGCCGATGAACGTTCGCATCCTCGGAGGTCTGCAGCGGCATGGCTCGTCGTGTGGCCATCAAGTCTAAGGTCTGAGAAAAGATTTTTTGAGGTTTTTGTTTGGGGCGAGACCTAAAGTACTTCGATCCCACCGCTTGGACCGTGTACACGAACCCATTGTTTAACTCGTCCACTGTGACGCAATCGTTCAGACAATCGAAGCGATTTGAGAATTCCAGCTGGAAACTTTCGACATTTTGGATATGGGCGGGAGATGGTCGAAGTGTAGACTTCACCAAGCGAGTTCTCTCTCGCCTGAGATCGATATCGCCTGAATTCGCCTGAATTCGTCCATAAGTTTTTTAAAAAACCCATTGGAATGAGCCGGCTACCTGGGGATCGAACTCGGATCCACTCGGCTATCACTGGAACTAGAATTTTATATTCAAGACCATAATTAGATAGAGACAAGATTTGATTTAATTAATAGTATTTAAATATTCAACTATCGCGTGGAAGCCTTCAACAAATAGCGTCATCTAGTTTGTAGTTTAGATTAAAAAGAAGTAGTCATGTATTGAATTTAAAATTGCCACAGGAACTCAAAAATTTCCAGAAAGTTTTGTGTTGGTTAAGTTATACATCTAATTGTTATTCTAGCAATGTTTCCAATTATGAGAGACCACTCCACGGAAACGATATTTTTATCAAATTCCGCACTCGGAATAACAAACCAAGGAACTTGAATTATTGCGAGAATTTCCAATCCATTATGTTTTTTAATGAGTACCTACATAACAATAATAAATGTTCATAAAATTTTACTACTTCTAGATTTCTTTTTATGTACAGTAATTATTTAAAAAATTTCAAATTTGTTTATGTTAATTTATTTTAAATAAAATCGATCACAATTTTAGGTACATTTTAAAATAATTTGGAATACTTTTATTTGAGCTTTAGTTTCTACACATCTTAAATAAAATTGTTTTCCGATTTTATCGAGTTTTATTAGTTTTTTAAAAACTTTTTTTTTATAGAGAAGGGAGGCTAACTAGCACGTGGCTCACGTGATGGTAAGTGATTATCGCCGCCAATGAAAATCCACAATACCAAAGGCATAGCAGATGCGTTGCCAGCAAAACGACTATTTTACTTTCCGACGTTTCGGATGCTTTACAGCATAATTTTAGATTTTTTTTAATTTCGCGTATAAAAACACTATTTCTACATTGTCGCGGGTCTGTTTGTATAACACAAGCGCTTTAATTACTTACTTTGGGTTGAGAGCAATGAATGTGATGTTGTCCCTATCCATCAATCTATAAATAATACTGCTATCTATCTATCTGTACAGTATCGCATGTGTAGATACAAACAAGTACAATTTATTTGTACGTAATAAAAAAAAAGTTTAAAAAATTGAATTCACAGTCATAAATTGAAAATAGCATACGATTTTATTTAAAGATATAATTGACTATTGAACCTGTACAATGAAATACAAACCGTTGAACGATATTGGCTTGCTTACCTTCCAATTAGTGATTCAAGAACTCCTTAGTTTGCCTTTCAAAAAAAAAAAAAGAAACTGAATTTTTTGAACTAATTCAACGTTTTGAACTTTTAAACGCCTGATCCAAAACTTCTATTGCATTTTTTCCTAAATTAATAAAAAAAAGTATTTACGCCATTGCTATTTTTAAGAAAAGAGCTTATTCTTTCTTAAAAGGCTTCACACCATGGTTTTGCACGTGCTCGCGTCGGTGAACACTTACGGTTCTGGTGAATATTCGGTTCACTGCACGTTTCTCACGCTCATTTGTCTCCCTCAACAACAAAAAAACTTTTATTTATTCAAAGATTTAAGCAGAAATAGCCTAATGGTTTAGCTTGCGAAATGCGGAACATACCGTCGCAGGTTCAGGTCCGCCATTCGACTATTGTCGTGAACCACTCCAGGCGCAAGCATTGCAGCTTAGTTTGAGTGGTCAACAGGAAAACTATTAATGTTATTTGGCACTGCTATTATTCTTTAAAAGAGAAAAATATGTATATTAAACGTACCTATAATTAAATTTATAGATACAAATTTTATGTATACATTTAAAATCTAACTGAATACTTAAATATTCGTTTTTGATTCAAAGAGACACTGTTAGGAAATTAAGTTTTCAACCAGTAATGTTTAATTTCCGTTTTGAACGATCTTCAGTCTTAGGGATTATAAAACGGAGTCTTTCTAGGAATGGGAGTAAAGGCTTTCGCTCGTGGCTTTACTTATGTATCCTAGAATTAAAATTAATTAATTGGTATGAGGAAATAGCTTTTACGCTGCACTTGCTGCTGGCAGTTTTTATATTTTTTTAAATAGCTTTTTTTTACTTTCGGTATTATACATTCTTTTATGGCATGTCAATAATATTTTGAAAATAAAACTGAACTTACTACTGACTTAAAAATAAAACAGAGTTTCATTCCGATTCTTCTTTGAGAGCATCTCGAACCGATGTAGTTTTGACGCTCATGAGAGTTTCAAACAAACCGAATACAAAAGAAAATCTTTTATTTATAGAAAAGGGAGGCAAACGAGCAGGTGGCTCTCCTGATGGTAATTGACTACCACCGTCCATGAACACCCGGAATACCGGAGGCATAGCAGATACGTTAGCACTCACCCCCTCCCCCAATTGTGGGGGAGGGGGTGTGTGGGCCACCGGTTACCTGCACTCACCAGACGAAACGCAGATGTTTGTTAGACTTCTACTTCACGCCGGTATTCTGTGAGGTCGTGGTACTTCCCCGGTCAAGCCGGCCCATTCATGCAACAACAAAAGCTGATGCGTGGTTCTACTACTGTTAAAAAAATCGATATAGTTTTACTATTTATCTTTTTATTGTTTCTACTTACTCGACTTGCTAGAGACTCTATTTTTTACAGTGTAAAACAAAAAATTTATTAGTCTCATGTCAACTAAAAGCCGCGATTTTAGACTAATTTTGTTTTGATTTTAGACTGTTTTGATTTGAAACTCCTATCTGTATAAGAGACACTTTTAGAGGGATGTTACATTTAAAAGTTATCAAGAACTGACTAATTTTTTTCGGAGACTTGTAAATTTTAATTGAAGTTCGTTTTAAAATAGTACTAGTACTGGATAAACAAACTAGAAAGAAATAGTATACTAGACTAGACCTCTGTCTTCCCCTGTATTGGGATATGCGTGAAGATATTTATTTATTTACTATAACTAATCTTGTCAACTTATTAGTCATGGTGATATCTTTGGTCAAGTGGCGTACACACTGGTTTTCAAGGTTTCGTCAGCTCTGAGGTCCCAGGTTCAATTCCTATATGGATCAATGTAAAAATGGAATCCACGGAGGTGGATAGAGAATGTGATTTTGATATTTATTAATTTATTTTTAATAAGATTGCTACTTTAATAACATTCTGCTATGATTGGGTGATTGTTACTTCGTAACGCAAAAACGACAGAATTAATTTGAATGAAATTTAGCACAGAGGTTGCCATGTGGTATCAGTTGCTATGAGCTACCGGCATAAGAATATAATAAAGGTGATGATCCTTTCTTCCCATGGGCTTCGTAAGAGCCTTAAATACAACAACCGAAAATACTGCAGACGGTGACAGGCAGCAACGTCTAAGGTGGAAGGTACAGCGATCGCCAATCCTATTGCCAACCGTGCGGCGGTGGCAAGCCCTTCCTTATGGGAGAGGCCTTTGTGCTATGCTGGACTTTTTGGTTATCGCATGTCGATTATGAAAAATATTATTATTTGAAAAAATTACCTTTTATGCACTCCTGGTCCGTCGGAATGAGATTAGTTTTTGCTAGTTTTTACTCGGAGTAATTTTAAAAAAAACTTTCGAGTCTAGATGATGCGCAGACGAAATGCAGAAACTAGATAAGAAGATTTCTGTTACTCGCTCCAAATAAGCTTAAATGCTTGTAATTTTTTTGAGTTAAACTTTTTTCAGCCACAGTTGTTTAAATTTAAGTCTTTAGATAAGAACGAAAAAATGTTTTCTCGTTCTTCGGCATGAGAATAATTGTACTACACATATTTTATTAAAGTAGTGCTCGTATTTTTATTTAAGAAAAGGTAACATAACCTAAATGTTTCCTTTACAGTCATCAAAACTATGTGACATAACACTAACGTCGTGACTATCCCAAAACAATATTTTTTTTATTTATCATAATATATAATAAATATCATAATATGTAATACATAAATCATAATAATAAAAAAAAGGAATTTTCGAAACGAAGAATATGAAAAAGTAAATCTCTTCCATTTCGAATACAACATTTAAATACATCTAAGATTACAGAAGGCAGGTGAATAGGGTCGTTAGTAAAGCCGCAGTGGATGGTCTATTGCGTTCGAATGAACTGAATTAATATTATAATAATTTACCAGAAATAAATATACCACAAATGCCTCATTTGACACTGAAAGAGGTTCACTTGTCGTATATTTTCTATTTAGTTATTCACCGCACGTATTTTCTCAACACTCAAGACAGAGGTTACACAAACATTTTTCTTTAGCGGGATTAGAACCTGCAATACTTAGATTCGAGCCACTGCGTAGTAATCTATTGGGTCATCACAACACGCTATAGCTATTATTGCTGTCAAATATCAGTATAAAGACCATTGTTTTCCAGTAAAGTATGACGAACTGAGCTAAACAAGAGAAAAGAGGAGAAGAAGCTTAAAACTGTGGCGAAATCTCTGCTCACAGGAGTGCCAACACTTCTACAGGATGTAGGATCTGTGCATGTAGCAGTTTGCAAGTGTCTGCAGTAGTAGCATGTTGCATACATCAGGTGCACCCGTAGCTCTTTTTCCTGTATTTATAGAAAAAATAATAATAACAATAATAATATTCTTTATTGTACACCAAATTATAAAAGAACAAAAAAAATACAAAACATAATTAACAAAAATTGGATAACAAAAGGCGACCTTATTGCTATATTTCTTCCAGGCAACCTCAGGAATTTACCAAAAAGAAAACAATTAATGGGTAAGATGTACATATAACATGACAAAAAAAACATGCCTTTTATAAGTAATCATTAGGGCAAAGGGAAATATGAGAGGAAAAGAAATATTGTCATAGAGAGGAGTTAGAGGGAGAGAGATAATATTCTTTGACTTGTTTTTTAAAAGAATCTATGTTTTTAGCAAGTTTGATATACATAGGTAAAGAATTCCACAGTTTAACAGCAACTGCAGTAAAAGATTTATTATAGAAATTAGAGGATCGCATAGGATTTTTGAGGAAGAAGTTTTCATTAGAACGTAGAGAAAGGGTATGGGAGGAACAAAGAAATTGAAAGCGTTCTTTCAAGTAGGGTGGACTTGATATATTAAATAGGACGCAGTATAGAGCAGAAAGTATGTGAGTATGCCGGCGAAGACGAATCGGGAGCCATTTGAGCTTATTGCGATATTCTGAAACATGATCATATTTACGCAGCCCAAATATGAACCTTATTCATAGATTTTGGAGGCGCTCAAGTTTATTAAGTTGCTCCTCGGTGATGTCAAGATAACATATATCAGCATAATCGAGGACAGGGAACAGAAGAGAATGAGCGAGCGTAATTTTGGTGGGAATAGGTAAAAAGTAGTTCAACCTTCTGAGCAAACCACATGCTGCAAACATTTTACGGCAGACTGCATTAATTTGAGGAGTCCAAGAAAAGCTAGAGTCCATTAGTATACCCAAATTTTTGATGACATTGTTATAAGGGAGTTGGATGCCATTAAATACAACTGGTTTAATTTCATTTTTATTAAATTTTGCCAGCATTCTTGAACTCCCTATTATAATGGCTTGAGATTTAATGGGGTTCACTGCTAACCCAAACTGTCGGCTCCAGTTGAGAATACAAGCCAGATCCCTATTAATAGTATCAACTGCATTTTCGAGATTGTCCAAAGTGGTTTGAGCATAAATCTGGAGATCATCTGCATACAAGTGGTAGAGAGAAGATATTTGGGAAGTAATAGAATTAATGAAAACTGCAAATAGCAGAGGAGATAAAACGCCGCCTTGTGGAACGCCAGCTACTGAACCAAGCCAAGTAGAAAATCTATCCTGTGCTCGGACTCGCTGCCGGCGCCCATACAAGTAATTTTGAAACCAGGAAATTGCAGTTGGAGATATGTTAAGAGAACGTAATACACCAAGTAAAATATCATGATCTACAGTATTAAATGCGATACTGAAATCCAGCAAGACCAATACTGTAACTAGACGATTATCCATTCCGAGGCGAATGTCGTCAGTGATTTGTAATAACACCGTGGTCGTACTGTGACCAGATCTAAAACCAGACTGAAGAGGATCCAGGATGTTGTTCCTTATACAAAATGAATAGATTTGTTCTTGGACAAGGCGTTCAAGAACTTTGGAAAGGAATGGGAGGGTGGAAATTGGACGATATTCGGAAAAGATTGAAGGATTAACTTGCTTGGGTAAGGGGATTACTTGCGCATCTTCCATAACGAAGGAAAGGAAGATGTTGATATGGAAAAATTTAGGATGTGCGTTATAGCAGGAGCAAGGATGTCTAGCAATGGAATGATCATTTTACGACTGACGCCATCACTTCCAACAGCATCGGAATTAATCGAATGTACGTGTCTCTTAACATCACATTCTGCGAATTGCCTAAACGTAAAAGGAGAATAGTCAGGAGTGGGAATTTGAGAAAGTTGATAAAGTTTTTTTGATTTAGGTACATTATCTATGCATGAAGAAGATGAAAAATGCTGGTTAAGCAAGTTTAAATCTATGTCGTTGGAAAACGAGTTTGAGCGCGATTTCCCAACTCCTATAGACCTTAAAAAATTCCAGATACGACTTGGATCTTCATTTTGTACTGATTTATGGATATGGCGACGTCGTAAATCTCTACACATCTTGTTGCATTGATTCCGAAGAAGCCTGTACTTTTCTTTGAGTCTATCATTATTAGGGTCTAACTTGTACCTCGATTTTGCATCGATCTTCTTATGCAACATTTTTTTGAGATCTTCTATCAACCATGGAGCCGGAGAATGTCGCATTCGAACAGGATGAACAGGGGCATATTTATCATAGAGTTAAATCAGAAGTGAATTAAATAGTGTTATCTGTTCGTCCACGGTGCCAGCGTTAATAACAGTATTCCAGTCTGTACTAGCAGCTTCATTACGCAGTCCGTCCAAATCCATTCCAACAAAATTACGCTGCTGGAATATCCTAGATTTGAC
The DNA here is from genome assembly GCA_029286605.1 of Sericinus montela. NCBI lineage: Eukaryota > Metazoa > Arthropoda > Insecta > Lepidoptera > Papilionidae > Sericinus > Sericinus montela. The sequence continues at coordinate 4,967 of JAGSMR010000081.1, read as the reverse complement.
TTTGGGTGGTTTTATTTTATAAGAAAGAAATAAGAGATCATGATAAGAAAAAGCGTCTGCAGCGCATTGACCATATTTATCAACATGGTCACGAGAGGAGACTATAACCAAATCTAGGAGAGAGGGGACACAATTCGGGAAGAAATGAGTTTCAGAAAGTGGGAGGATATTTAAATTAGCCCCTTCTACGAGCGATCTAAGCCGATGGGATCGCGTATCTTTTTTAATAAGACAGGTATTAAAGTCACCCATTAGCACCCTATGTGTATACAAAGGAGTGAGCTCTTCCAAGATTTTGTCTAATGTATTAAAATAGTCCACTGTAGAAGAAGGGCTATAAAACACACTAAGAAGTAATTTGGTATGCGATAAGATTACTTCGATAAATAAGTATTCTGCTTCGTTTTCACTTTGAAATTGAGATGATACACGAATAACAGAAAAAGAAATATGTGAGCGAAGATAAATTGCAACCCCACCGCCGCCACGGGCAGTCCGGTCGTTGCGTATTAAGTTAAAACCAGGAAGAGAATACGATATAGACGGAAGGCATGGTTATTATTTTCAAAAGTTGCTAACATATCGGAATAATGTGCAGGAATACTCTGAGCGTTTATATGCACAGTGTTGAAATTATTAAAAGTTTGAGAAAACGAAGTGTCAAGGGTCTCTTTTAAAGAAGGTATGCTCACAAAACTGTCGTCACTACTAGATATATCAACATAAGAGGTAAAGGAGATTGAACTTTGATCCTGATTACTCTCATCAAAAAACATGTTTTCTTACTAATATAAACAAATTCAAAATAAAAGAATAACACACTAATAAAGAAAGAACGAAAGAAACAAAAAAAAATAAAAATAAAAAACGAAAAGGTAAAAACTACAGATTAAACTTAAATTTAGGTTTTACCAATTTCTACCTACCAGCATTGACATTGAGAACTAATGAAAAAGACTAATTATTAGAAACAAGTAAATAACAAAAACAAAACATGTTACTTACATTGTTAATATTTTACAATTATTTAACATAAAATCAATAGTATGATTGTAAAAAAGTACGCTGGCAATACTTGTGTACTACAAACACGTCAATGTCGATATCACATAATGACGTATATGTCATCTAGCGGCGCTACGCAAGAACGTAAACAATTATAATTACAACCAATGGCGTCGATCCATATAACAAAACAATAACAAAGCATTAAAAATAATTATCACACAATACTACATAATTAAGAAATTATTGAAAACATACGATTTTGTTACATGTGATATTGTATTGTGATCAGTGATAGTATAAGAAAAATTTAACTTACATCTTATCCTATAGTGAATCAAAATAAACATGAACGTACACGCATACATGGATGACGAATGGGGAATACAAAAACAAAAAAAATGGAGTGCAAAACAAAACTTTCACTTTTTTATAATTCTCTTGGAACGTTGAACCGATTTGTCGATAGATCCACTTCCTCCACTGACTGTTGCCTGTGATCGAGAAGTCGACAAAGACGTTGGTACGGCATTGAGCTCCGCCAAGCATTCCACCTGATGACGCGAACCGTCTTGACCAAGAATGTGGATATGATCATCTCTCGTCCAGCAATTCCTTATGCCAAATTTCTGCCTGGCTTCCATAAATACTTTGTGGCGATCTTTTGTTAGAAATTCTGAAATTGTGACACCAGTGACTTTCAGTTTAGTTTTCGAAAACCATACTTGATCACGTAAAGGAACATCATGAAATTTGACCAGTACTGGTCTTGGCTTTTTTCCTGGTCCACTTCCAAGGCGATGACATCTACTGAAAGAAGTTTGGGATATGTTGGCGATGTTTAGTTTATCCATCACAAGGGATGATACCAGTTGACATGTATCCTCAGCCTTGTCCTCTGGAATCCCATGAAGCAACACTATCTTACGTCTGCCTCTCATCTCCAGGCGGTCGATTTCTCTTCCCAAAAACTCGACTTGTCTTTGCACAGTCTCAAGGGCGGCCAGGATAAACTTCCTAAAAGTTGAAAACTCAGCTGATAGTGTGGATGCAGAGGCTATATTTGGGCTGGACTTCTGCAAGTCCTTGGTAATATATAGTATTGCTTCCATGGTAAATTAGTAATAGCTAGTAATAGTTAGTATTGCTTAGTAATAGCTAGTAATAGTTAGTATTGCTGTTAGTTACTAATAGCTAGTATTGCTTCCATGGTAAATTTGTAGTGTAGTGTTGAAATTACGCAAAAGTGAAAAAATTATACGGAAATATAAAACAGGCAGGTAGATAAAATACTACATGTATTTATTAATCATTAAAATTTTGTAATTTACTACTAATTGAAAATAATTAACAGACAACAAAAACTATGTGTTGCTTTATTCACTTCTACCCACCAAAAAAAAATATTTATATTTAAGTACATACATACATAATAACCTGTAAATATGTACTGCAGAACATATCTATCCAGTCACTAAGGGTTTGCCATAATCGCCAAGCTTGGCAAACGGATTGGCGATCACAGTTCCAGACATCACGCAACATTCTGTCTTGTTTTAGTCTGGTATTTTTCGAGATGGCTATTCCGCCATCTATCGGTAGCCAATAGTAGTTCAAAGGTTTTCTTATAAACACCTCTTAGGACACCCACGGTAAGAAAGAAGAATATACTCATACCAACGGTATATTCTTACGCTTTAACCACAGGGTAATATTTTAGTAATCATGATAAGTCACGATTGCCGAGGGGTTGGGTGATCGGAATTCGAGTCAAGATTAAACCTTGGAGATCGAACTCAAGTTTGATCAACCATTCTATCAACGACGATCCTTCACTGGCTCTTTGTCGCATATCAATGGAGTTTTTTCAAAAACTAACGAACAATTTATGTCGTTGACTTGAACATAAACACAACGCTGGGCTCACCACCTGACATTTTGTCCCAAAAGAGTCTTCGGCGGAAAGTGAATCGAAAGGATTTAATTGTCTAGATCTCTGTCTACTCCCTAATCGGGCATGGCGTGAAGATGTTTATTTGTTTACTTATAGTCAGTTAATAGACTCAGGTGTATTTAAGTAAGATAAAAACTGACAACAAAGAGTCTGCAATATAAAATCAACTTTCTATTATAAAAAGAAACAAAGGTTTGGCTGCAAAAAAATACAAAGCGAGGACATATTTCATGGGAGTACGGTTGCCGCCTTCCTTTCGTAAAGTATTACATTTTAGTGTAGCACTTTATTTATTCGTATAATAATGCTCTCTGTATAAATATACTGTATAAATATTTATTAGTTAATACATTAATGTGTGTGCGTAGGTATAAGAATAATGCTATCCTCTTTCTTCTCGTGGATGCCGTAGGAGATGACTGGGACTCCTAAATAGCAATGGCTACGAACAGACGGCGGGATAACAATGAGTTGTAGGGTTGAAACTCTGAAAACAGCATATAACTTGTTTTAACTGATGATGATGATGTAGCATTATAACTAGGATTGCTGTTATGAACTTGAAATTTACTCTCTGAGAATAAACGCCATTTTGTCTGCAAGATAAATTAAGATTTAAGTAGCTTAAGCATTTATAATATGGAATCAGAAACAACGAAGGTATCGGAAGATGTCAGATCAGCAAACTATATGAGTTTTTAAAATAAACATAGAGACGGCGACGGGCTCACCACCTGTCACGTTGTCCCGAAAATATCTTCGGTGGAAAGTGGGTCGAAGGGACTTCATTGTTTAGTCTAGACCTCTGACTACCCCTGTATTGGGAATTGCGTAAAGATATTTATTTATTTATTATTTGTAAATGTCATGCCATCTTTAACCATAGCTTCTAAAGAATTACATACAGCTTTCTATAGCTTTGTATTTAAATCCAACCCTTAAGAATCCATAGTCTAAGTCAAAATGTATTTATTAAATTATGGCTTGTATAGATATATTATGAAATAAAATATCTTCACCCCATTCCCAAAACTAGGGAGATAGAGGTCTAGACAATTAAGTTGTACCTACATAAGTTTTGTGAAAACCTAGAGATCGAACTCGGGTCTCTTGACTTGATTTCAGATCTCCCAACTACTCGGCAATCGGGATTTATAAAATATCTTATGAATATTAAAATAAAAATTACACCCGTGGGCAAAAATAAACACCTCCGACATGAACCGGCTACAAGCTAGATCTAGGTGTAGTCTTCTTTTTTCATCAAATCAGATAAAAATATGTTTTATTTTGGACAATAAAGAAGTTAGTAATACAGAACTCCCTTTAACTCAGTTTTACAATATTATTAACATTTTATTACAAAACTTAACATATCAATGACGATAAATATACGTCAAAAGTATCATTTAATTTTTAAGTCTATGAGGTGCCGTCTGCCAGAGTATGTGCAGACTGAGACAACACACTTTTTAAGTCATCAACTTTAGTAAATAAAGGTATATTTAAACAAGTGTTTCTTCTCTTGCACTCGGCACTTATTATATAAATTATAAAAATATATTCACGCCATTATTAAATATATTAAACCCACTATTCAGCAAATACATTTTTTGGTACAACGTGACGTCTTTACATCCAAGCCACCAACATAAATCGTACATAAGTTTCTAAAAAAAAGCGATTACTATGATTCTACCACTTGATTTGAGCTCAGGTCTTTGACTCGAATTCAGATCATTCAACCACTCGGCTATTCCGCCTATACGTACTTTTATAAATTCTTCTATTTTAACACTAAGTTCATTTACCTTACATATCATTACCGCTTTGCTCAAGATCGCCGGCGGAGCTCACTAACTCTCAAAGTAATATTAATATACCACTCCTTTGTAGATGTTAGATTCCTTTTTTGTTTACGGGTAGACTAAAATCAAAAACAAAATTTTTGTATATCGATATAGGGACATATATTTTACATCTTAAAAGTTACTGTTTTCCAATTCTA